>JAAXCT010000874.1:0-303297 GCA_012490785.1 Eragrostis nindensis
TTTCCTGAAAACTAACAAAAGGATAAAAGGTCAAATTCACCTGGTCACGGCCCGAGAAACAGGCCGATGTATAGCCGACAACTGATGTCGTGGAAACATTCGATGATGCAAATAAAGACAAATAGAACAATCGACCGTTGCTATCGGCTACGCCCTATCGGCTCCCTACATCATCGGCTATTGAACAGTAAAGGGAACAGATCTAACAAACCACAGTAAACTATCGGCTAGATTTAGATAATTAAATAATACTTCGTAACCAGCCAAACAGTGCAATAAAGAATATAAAGTTTCAGGAAGGAGATCTGTGTGATAACTAATCGGCTAAACACTCCGATCAAAACTCCAGATCGGCCTATCGGCTAACCACGTCACGGAATTACTCCAGCAAAAACCCGTAGGATCGGACCTAAACCGAGACAGCAATAAGGTTTTGCTAAAGCAATTAGTTGGAAGATCAACCACTAAACAAATCCAAAGTGATTATTGTAACTAATCGGCTAACGTCCCGATCGAACCCTAGATCAATCTATCAGCCAGACGCGTCACAGAACTATTCCATAAAACCGGTAGGATCGACTTAACCGGACAGCATAAAGGTTCTATCGGAGATAATTAGGTGGAAGACCAACTAATAAAATCGATCTAAGATGACTCGAATATATTTAATCTATCTGTACTATGTTCATCAGACAAACGTCGCGTAGGATCGGACCTAACCGAGACAGCAATAACGACGCCGATCTTGCTAACAGTTCTAGATAGATCTCATATACCGGATAACTGATAATTAAACCAACACCACTAGCAGATTCGATCAACTCATGCAGTGAGATAATTCGATCAAGCATGAGACGAGAAGGTTACTAGATCGAGATAATTACCGTGGGTGACGAATTCCCTGCCCTAGCGGAGATCGTGCCGATGCAGCCCGCTCGAACAAGAAACCCGTCGAGAAAACAGGTTGGCGATGCGCCGAGAGTTGTATTGAATTGTGTATTATCTTATTACAAGCACCTGGGTTTATATTATACACCCGAGGCAACCGACTTTCGAAACAAACACGACTCCTCCTAACTTTCGTTACAAGAAAATATTTTATTCCTATCTTAACTAATCCTCTGATCGTAACAATCAAAATCTTCCTTTTGTTCCGGTCAACGCGGGCGTCTTCTCCAGATACTATCTCCCCTTGCCTTATCTCTTCGCCGCGTGTCAGAGGACTTCCAAATCCGGTGTCAACACATGCCCCCCAAGTTCGGAGTACAAAATCTTTGTGCGCCGAATTTGTCTCCTAGTGCCTTGTGCACATTTATAGCAAGCACCACTCACGACCCTCATAATACGGAACCCCCCCTCATCTTCTTCCTCCTCCACTTTCTTCTCAAGGAAGCCGCTCTTCAATCGGTTCTCTCTCTTCCGCGCCGTCGCTGTCGCCGACCAAGAAATGGCGCGTCAGTCTTCTTCCGATTCCGACGCCGAGGCTCGGACGAAGCGCCCGCCGGTACTCACCGCATCTATCCCTGAGGTAATCCATCGCCTTCAATCTGATTTCCCTTTTATTTTTCTCAACCCTAGGCTTAACTGTTTCCGCCATTAGTTCCTCACTATTTTTTTATTCTCCTTTTCTTTTTCGCATTATTTCCAGAACCTTAGGGCGCAGCTCGTGATTCCCTCCTCTGCTTCGAGATTCTATTTCTTAGGGCCGATGGGCGATGAGGACCCCACTCACTTTATTAGATCTGAAACTTTTAGGATCCCCTTCAAAAACACCTTGCTCAACCCTTCTCATTGGAGCGCTAGTTTCAGATCTTGGCCGAGCACCCTTCCTGGCTGGAAAAATTGGTATTGCCGAGTTCGTCAGGCCAAACTCGCTCACTGGACTGCTTTAGGCATAGATCATTGCATCAATTTGTCTATTGCCGAAACAACCAGAAACGACCCCTTGCTGATTTCTTCATCTTATTTCTGGTCTGATGCCCTCAACGCATATACATTCGGTCATGGCCCTATGTCCCCTTCACTTATGGATGTGACCATGCTCACAGATCTTGATGTCGCCACTCCCTTTGCTCCTGACAATTTGCAAGTCACACTGACCCATGGTTTCCAAACCAAAGGCATTGGGGGCTGGAAGGGCTTTATTACCAAATATAGCCACCCCTCAGGACCAGTGACTGATAAGGAACATGCAGCCTTTTTGATGATGTGGCTAGATAGGTACCTTTTCTGCGGATCAGCCTGTGGCCCCACACAAAATATGCAAAACCTTGCAGAGCTTCTTGCAGGAGGTACAAAACTCCCATTGGGGCAATATTTACTCGGCGCCACTTATCAGCTTCTTCATCAAGTAGCCAGAAAATTATCCACCAACCAACCTGTAGAGAATTTTGGCGGCCCTTGGTGGTTTATTCAGCTCTGGCTTGTCCTATATTCCTCAAAGGCTGCTACTCTCCCTCCCCTCGAAAACAGAACATTTCCTAATGTTCAGCCAGAGTCAGAGGAACAAACCCGACGCCGATGCCTTTCTTTCGGCGAAGCAGTAGCCGTTGTTCCTGGAGAAAGATCATCGCCTGAATCACTACGCCTTTGGTTTAGGCTTTTCTATTATGGCTTCCGCTCCAAAGCGACCATCTGGTTCCCATACCAAAACATGATGGAATTTGATACCCCATCCTCTTTCCGTCCTGACAACCCCTTGCAAGACGAAGAATCACAAGCTCAATTCCTTGCATACATCAAACCTTGCATCCTTCCAACTCAGATTCATTCAGGCCGCAATAAAAGACCTCTTATGAGCTGTATCACCCTTCTGTCTGCGCCAGACAGCTCGGCCTAGGTCAACTTCCCATCGGCCTATTTTTCATCGGCAAACTGAAGATCAGAGCCCCCATCGCCGATAGGACAGATTACTTGAGACTGTCTCGCTTAGCCGACGTCATCCCCATCGGCAACTATGCCGACATCATTCTGAAGCCCTTCAGTTCAAGCTCTTTCAACTCCTGGTGGGCAGAATGGCGACAACATCTCTTCCACCTCAAGTGCTCTACATACTTGACTCCTCTGGATCTTCCTGCCGACGAAGAGGTAATAATCTCAAGTATTTCATATGCATCTATTATATATGAGCCTGCAATAATCATGCTAATCATTTCCTCTTCTTGATTCAGTCTGCAGATGAAGCAACCCCCGTCGGCCGTGACGGCAACCCTGTGCCATATCTCCGGGAATCGGCTACTCCAAACATCATCTTGCCAGCGCCGAGGAAAAGAAAACAGCAGCAGCTCCAACCAGCCACCAGTTCCAAAGCGCACAGCTCCTCAAGCACCAAGGCGGCCCGCACCTGCCCCACGACGACAGCCTGCACGCCAAACTACTCGCAAGGTCCGCCAAAGCTCAATGTCGGCCTTCACATCTCCATCCGCCGATGAGACTCCTCAGGTCTCTTTCTTAATGATGCACTTTGAATAATTCATATTTCCATCAAATAACACTTACTCTTTTTTGCAGGACCTTAATGTCAATGTTCCTCCGAACACAGATACCCAGGCGTCGCCAGCTCGGGACCATGCCGCCATCGGCTCTGAAGTACCACATGCATCGGCCGAAGATACTTCTACCCCTCAGGGAGAAAGCGGACAGGATTTCAACCTCCCAACCGGTCTAGTAGGCACGCAGATCCCAACATCTCCTGACGCCGATACAGAGAAGACGGTAAAATCAAGATAGCCCTTCTTATCATTTCATCTTGAATGCATCATCACTCTATTCTCATTTCAGCTATCGGACCCTCAACCATCGGCCATCAATTTGGACTCATCGGCTTCCTCAAAACCTTATCTTCCTGACGATGTGAAGACAACCCTGAGGGAAATTTCAGAAAGACTGTCGGAGCCAACTCTTGACGTGCTGACATCCAACATCGGCCCAGTTTCAAGCCGATTCAATGAGATCCGTCGTCTGATCCCATATGATCTCTTAGAAGCTCTGCATCCCGCTGCACACATCGACTATCATGAGCTGGAGATCATCAAGATCCAAAGACGTATGACCGAAAGGGCTGCTAGATCAGATCGTCTGATAGCCTTGGTCAATGCCGATTCCCAGGTCCAGACTGAGCAAGCCAAACTTGACGAGCTAAGGACCAAGCCCGCAGAAATTCGAACTGAACTAGATCGGCTGAAGAAAGAGCTTGAGGATCTCCAAGCCGCAGTAAGAGCCAAAGAACAAGAGATTAAGGCCGAAGAAGACAAGCTAGCCCTTCTCCCCGATGAAATATCAACTCAAGAAAGCATACTATCATCGGCCAAGGATCTAGCACGTCAGCAGCTCTTAGTGCTTCATCCGGACATCGGCTCAATGGAACAAGACCTCAAGTTCATAAACAGCATCGAGCAGATCCGCAAAAACGCCATCGACAAGATCCAGGAGTACCTGTAGGCTTAGTCTTGTAGCAAAAACTTCTTTTGAACTCTAAAGTATTTGTATAAACACTTTAAATTCAAGGGCGACGTAAAGACATCGGCCTTTTGCCTCTTGCACGAATCTTCTGCCGCATATTCTTGCCATACTTCTTTATTTTAATGTAAGCTTCTAGATGGCGTTTCACGTGAGAACAGTATACCTGACATAATGAGCTGTACCCTTGTCTTCATATGGCGTGCACCAGACAATCCGTACCAATTACTTTAATTGCAGCAGGTCTTTCACTGTTCCACGATCTTATCTCCTTTCGCATCTTGGCCTATAAAAGGAATGCCTCCCTTCATCAAAATCACAACACCATGGCCGGCAAGAAGAATCCCTTTCACAAGACCTCAGCAATATATCCCAAACAGCGAGATAATAACCATGAGCTTCTTTTCCCTTTACACACCCATGCTTTGGCCTCTTGCCTTCCGTTTGCTTCTCTCCAATCTCTTTCATCCCGACGCTATCCCTCTTGAGCTAATCCCTGAAGACAGCGGCTCCTCTTCAGACTTCGAGGAAGAACTCATGTTCTTCGTCAGACAAGGTTCCCTCTCAGGGATAACATCTTCTTCGACGTGATGGTGTCCATGCATTTGCTCCTCTCCTCGTACACTGGAGCAACGACCCATCCTACCCTGTGTCAGCACTTGGTTGACACTTGACAGCAGCCGCAGTGTGTATTCTTGGTGTAAGAACTTGTACTTTGATTTGGGCTTCTTTGTATTTTTTCTTCTAGAGGCGATGTGCCTAGCCGTTGCATCGGCTTAGCAGTCATCGGCTTTCTGTAGGCGACGTGCTGTCGGCTCTTGTATGTTATTTCTTCAAGAATTAACCCAGACGCTTGGATGATATTTCTTCAAATACTTTCCATTAAGGGCTCGCTCCATTTCTTTTCCATCCAAACTCTGCAACTTGTAAGCATTACCAACTAAACATTGGCTAATCTTGAACGGACCTTCCCAATTTGGGGACCATTTACCGAAGCGGTTACTCTTGGAACCTATCGGCAAAATAAGCTTCCACACTAAATCCCCTTCGGAAAATTGCTTGGAAACAACTTTCTTATTATAATGCTTCGCAACTCGAGCTTTATTCTGAGCAATCTTCTCCATAGCTCGCAACCGAAGTTGTACTATGTCCTCAGATTCATCATTCATTAAGTTTTTGTACTCATCGGCTGTAAGCTCATCTTGCAATGAAATTCGGCGAGACCCAATATTTACCTCCCAAGGAAGAACTGCTTCATGCCCATATACCAGCTGATAAGGCGTGACTTGTGTAGCCCCATGACACGACATCCGATAGGCCCAAAGCGAATCGGCTAATGTCGTGTGCCACTTCCTTGGTTGTTCATCGATTTTGCGTTTAATCAACTTGATCAAACTCTTGTTGGACGCCTCAGCCTGACCATTTGCTTGAGCATAATACGGAGAAGAATTTAATATTTTAATTCCCAAACTTGCAGCAAACTCCAAAAACTCCTCCGATATGAAAATGGACCCTTGGTCAGTGGTAATCGTCTGAGGAATTCCAAACCGATAAATAATGTGCTCCTTCACAAAATTGATCACATCTTTCGAAGTCACATTCCTGAATGGCACAGCTTCCACCCACTTTGTGAAATAATCAGTCACAGCTAAAATGTATTTATGCCCTTTGCTTGACGGAGGATTAATTTGACCAATCATATCCATACCCCACCCCCGAAACGGCCATGGCTTAATGATAGGGTTCATGGCCGAAGCAGGAGCCCTCTGAACTGGACCAAATTTCTGACAATCCTGGCAACCTTTATAATATTCAAAACAATCCTCCAACATGGTCGGCCAGAAATAACCAGTCCTCCTCAGCAACCACTTCATCTTATAAGCTGACTGATGGGTTCCACAAATTCCTTCATGCACCTCTGCCATTGCTAATTTTGCTTCTTCCAGATCCAAGCACTTCAACAGCACACCTTCCAAGGTTCGGTAATATAACTCTCCATCCAACAATACATATTTAAGAGCCTGGTACCTAACCTTTTTGGATACGGATTGAGATGGATTCTTCAAATACGAAACGATTTCCGCCCTCCAATCTTCAACCTCAACATCAGGAACATCCAACACAATGCATCTATGATCAGGCCGATACCCTGACGCATTTTGTGCCAACCTATTAGCTTCCATATTCTGCTCTCTGGGAACATGCTTGAATTTCACATCCCCGAATTTCTGCAGCTGCAATACGCATTCTTCATAATAAAACCGCAGATTTTCGTCCCTGCATTCAAATTCTCCAGAGAGTTGTCCAAGCACCAATAATGAATCTCCAATTACTTCAATATGAGTGGCTCCAGCATCACCAAGCAATTGTAGACCCCTTAACACAGCTTGATACTCAACTGATTGTTAGTGCCGACATCAACAGAACAAGAAAACTCGAATGATGCCCCCCGAGGCGAAATGAGAACCAAGCCTATACCACATCCCATTTTGCAAACAGATCCATCAAAGAATAAAATCCATGGCAAGGGCTCAACATGATTATGCTCAACTATTAAATCTGCCAAAATCTGACCTTTAACAGCTTTAAGAGGCTCATACCTCAAATCGAATTCAGCTAGAGCAAGCATCCACTTTCCGAGTCTTCCCTTCAAAATAGGAGCCGATAGGACATGTTTGACTACATCGGCTCCGCACACCACAGTACATTCGCTCGAAAGAAGATAATGCCTCAATTTGGCGCAAGAGAAATAAAGGCAAAGACATAATCTTTCCAAATCAGAATACCTGGTTTCAGCGTCAAGCAATTTCTGCTTAAATAAAATACCACCCTTTCTTTTCCTTCTTGTTCTTGCACCAACGTAGAGCCGATGGACTTCTTGTCGGCTGACAAATACAACTTGAAAGGAACGCCCGCCTTAGGAGGAACCAATACTGGAGGAGATTTTAAATATTCTTTGATCTCATCTAACACTTTCTGGTGATCAGGGCCCCACTTGAACTCTTGACCAGCCTTCAACTGTAGCAATGGTGTAAACGGCTCAATTCTTCCTGATAGATTAGCAATAAACCTCCTCACGAAATTTATCTTCCCAACAAGAGATTGCAACTCTGTCTTGTTTGTTGGAGGCTTCAACTTGTTGATGGCTTCAAAACTCCTTGGGCCAATCTCTATACCTCGTTCATGCACAATGAACCCTAAAAATTGCCCAGCCGATACCCCAAAGGCGCATTTATTGGGATTCATCCTGACACCATACTTTCTGGTCCTCTCCAGTACTTCCTTCAAATCAGCTATGTGATCATCGATGGCCTTTGACTTAACAATGACATCATCAATGTATATCTCCACCAATCGGCCAATCAAATCATGATATATGTAATTCATAGCCCTTTGATAAGTAGCACCAGCATTTTTCAAGCCGAAAGTCATCACAACCCATTCATATAAACCAATCGCACCTGGGCATCTGAAGGCAGTCTTTGGAATATCTTCTTCGGCCATGAAAATCTGATTATAACCGGCATTGCCATCCATGAAGCTGACAATCTTGTGTCCTGCCGCAGCATCAATCAACGTATCGGCCACCGGCATCGGATAGCTGTCTTTGGGCGTTGCTCTGTTCAGATCCCTAAAGTCAATGCACACCCGTAACTTGCCATTCTTCTTCTCCACCGGGACGATATTTGATATCCAATCAGCATACCGGCATGGACGTATGAATTTTGCCTCATACAATCTAGCAATCTCCTGTTTAATCGCTTCATCAACCTTAGCCTCAAATTTCCTTGGAGCTTGCTTGTGTGCCCGAAATCCAGGTTTGATAGGTAGCCGATGTTCAACAATTGATCGGCTAAGACCCGGCATCTCATGATATTCCCATGCAAAACAATCTCGGTAATCCTTTAACAACTCTATTAATTTATCTTTAAATTCCTTACATAATCCTTTACTGACGAAAGTCGGCCTAGGCTTGCTACCATCACCTATATCTACCTCCTCTAGCTCATCGGCCGAAGTAAATCCTTGCCCCAACTTGCCCTCCTCCTTGGCGTCCTCTGTGGCGCCTGTCAGAGCAACTTTTTAGGATTCAAGTCATCCACCAATTCGACGCTGTCATCGGTGAACTCCAAAAACTCTCCATCCCAAACCTTGCCAGAGAAACAATCCATGCACTCCAAACGCATGGGACCCAAATCGGCCGAAGCGACGTAAACCGCGGTATCGGCCGGAACCACCTCGATCACATCATCCACCCATTGAATAAGGAACTGATGTAAAGTGGACGGGATGCAACAGTTGGCATGAATCCAATCTCTCCCAAGCAACATGGTATAAGATCCCTTACCATCAATAACAAAGAACGTAGTGGGCAACGTCTTGCTTCCGATGGTCAACTCCACATTGAGCACCCCTTTTGCTTCTGACGTCTTGCCCCCATAGTCCCTGAGTATCATGTTGGTTTTGATCAGATCATCATCGGTCCTGCCCAACTTCCTGAAGGTAGTCATCGGCATGATGTTGACTGCAGCACCTCCATCGACCAGCATCTTGCTCATCGGCTTACCATTCACATACCCTTTGACATATAAAGCCTTCATGTGCCGGCGCTTAGATTCTTCTGGCTTGTCAAACACAGCCTGTTGCGGATCAAGGACCAACTGTGCCATAGCTTCTGCAGCATCATCGTCAGATTCTTCATCATCAACAGCTCTGAATTCATACGGCATGATGCAAACATTGACTGCTGCTTCCAACTTCTGGACCTCAGACGCCACCTTGGGTCTCCATTCCTTCCTGGTACGCGGACGCCGATCATCATCATCATCACGTTTATGGAGCTCGGCTTCCATCTCCCTGCAACGCTGTCTCTGTACCCTTCTCTTTGGCTCTTGGAGAAGATACCAGTGGGACACCACTGTGGCTGGCGTTTAGGCCTATATTCTTGCTGCTCTTCATCGATCAGCTCCTGGAACTCAGCCTCATCGTCCTGCTTTGGCCCTAGCCGATCATGAACAGAAGGCTTGAACTCTCTGTTCGGTCGACGTGGCGCCTCTCTCATTGGCCGATATGATGCCCCACTCTCCTGCAGCCGATCAAAAGCCGGAACTCTCCCCTGTCTAGCATAGACATGAGATGGCACTTCTCTGTACAGCCTCCTTGACTGATTGCTGCAGCCTGGGCACCCTTCAATCGGTGGCAACTTCATGCCTTCTTCCCAACAGTATCTGAAGAAAGGACAATCCCAATGCGAGTCATCCCGAGATCTGTGCTCTTCATAATCATCCCTTTCCCTCTTCCTCTGATACTTGTTGATCATGGATGAGCTACCAAATTCCACCATATTCACAGGAAAAGGATTCCCATCAATCTTCATGGGCTTCTTTTGTTCATCAAACTTGATGCGACCCTGTTCAATCGCAGCCTGAACACTCTGCCTGAAGACTCTGCACTCATTCGTAGTATGTGATGGAGCATTATGCCACTTGCACCACCTCCTCTTCTTCAATTCTTCAGGTGAAGGCAAAACATGATTCGGTGGCAACTGGATCTGCTTCTCCTGTAACAACCAATCAAAGATCTTGTCCAGCTTGTTCACATCAAAATCATATCTTTCTTGGGCCGCAGCTTGCTTGATGAACGGACACGCCACTGGTTTCTTGCCTCTGGTCCATTCAGCCAGTCCCACTTCTTCTCCATCTTCATCAGAATCAGATTCAAATGCATAATCAGCATATGCAGCATGCCTGCCCTTCACAGCACTCTGGAATCGGCTCTCGTGAGCTGAGATCTTCTGAGCCAGCTGGGAGATACTCTCAAACTCCTGAGACGCAAACCTCTCCCGAATGGGGCCGATGAGCCCTTGAAAGGCTAACTCGGCTAACTGCTGGTCTGTCAGAGCCAAACTGTAGCATCTGCTACGAACATCTCGGAACCTCTGAATGTAATCCAGCACCGACTCTCCGGACCTCTGACGAACAGCAGTCAGATCTGTGAGCTTCATCTCAGTAGTGCCGCCATAAAAGTACTTGTGGAACTTCTGCTCCAGATCACGCCACTCTTTAATGGAATCGGCCGGCAATGATGCGAACCATGTAAAAGCTGGGCCTGACAGCGACAAAGGGAACAATCTGATCTTCCATATGTCATCAGCCGAAGCCTCACCACACTGCGCGAGGAAACGGCCGATGTGTTCCATGGTCGATGTGTTATCCTGTCCAGAAAACTTGGAGAAATCTGGCACCTTGTACCGTGGAGGGAAAGGAGTCCTGTCATACCACTCTGGATATGGGCGGCGGTACACAGAAGCCTGATCCTTCGCCTTCAAGCCAAATTGGTCTCTCATTATGTCAGCAATCTTGACAGCCCAATCATCTGCCCCCGAGCTCCTCGCTGCTGACGATGGTCCTTGCTGATCCGGCCATGCTTGATTACCTCCAGACCCAGTTGGCACATACTGTTCTGAAATCTGAAAAGTACGACCTCCCACGTCTCTTGTAGGGGTACCAAGAGGCAGCCGATAACTCCTCTGAGGAGTAGAGTACACCGGCCCACCTCCTACCTCATTGTATATCGTACCATCAGCTGTCTTGATGATGAGGTCCTTCAATGTATTGACCAATACTGGAGACTGATTGATCAATGCTTGATGCATGGCAGTATAAATCATATCACTCAGATTTCCAGATGGGACCTGAGACGACCCAGCAGCCGACGTCGGTGGTGGTTGCTCTGGTACTTCTTCTGTCGGTCTGACTTCTTTAGCAGCTTTGAGCGCATCTTCAAACATAGTCTTGATAGAGTTCACCAAGGGGGTAGACTTCTCTGCTAATGCCTTCTCAACAGCAATATTGACCACCTTCTGAATCTCTTCAGCTGCTGCCTTCTCATCTGATGACCCCGCCGGTTTCTTGGAAGTGTCCACGACAACCGGCATGGGAAAAGGATTGGACTGAACCACGCCTGCTCTTGTTTTCTTGAATGATTGCAGGCACAGCTCTTTATAGTCCTCCATGTTCTTCATGAGCAGCTGTTTCTGTTCATCACTCAGCTGTTCTTCTGTCACCTGAAGGACATTATGCGCTCCAATCTTGGTCCTGTCGATTGGTGTCCCGTCTTGCGACATGACTTCAATGAACGTGTCCCACCAGGCGTGCCAAAAAGTGTGTTGATCCGAAAATCACACACAAACGGCCTGGGAGATCTGCTTAACTCCAGTGCAGGACCGAATCTCGTACGCCGTGAGAATCCCGAAGCGTGCCAGTCAGTTTCTCCTGAAAACTAACAAAAGGATAAAAAGGTCAAATTCACCTGGTCACCGGCCCGAGAAACAGGCCGATGTATAGCCGACAACTGAATGTCGTGGAAACAGTCGATGATGCAAATAAAGACAAATAGAACAATCGACCGTTGCTATCGGCTACGCCCTATCGGCTCCCTATCATCGGCTATTGAACAGTAAAGGAACAGATCTAACAAACCACAGTAAACTATCGGCTAGATTTAGATAATTAAATAAATACTTCGTAACCAGCCAAACAGTGCAATAAAGAATATAAAAGTTTCAGGAAGGAAAGATCTGTGTGATAACTAATCGGCTAAACACTCCGATCAAACTCCAGATCGGCCTATCGGCTAACCACGTCACGGAATTACTCCAGCAAAAACCCGTAGGATCGGACCTAACCGAGACAGCAATAAGGTTTTTGCTAAAGCAATTAAGTGGAAGATCAACCAATAAACAAATCCAAAGTGATTATGGTAACTAATCGGCTAAACGTCCCGATCGAACCCTAGATCAATCTATCAGCCAGACGCGTCACAGAACTATTCCAATAAAACCGGTAGGATCGGACTTAACCGAGACAGCAATAAGGTTCTATCGGAGATAATTAGGTGGAAGACCAACTAATAAATCGATCTAAGATGACTCGAATATATTTAATCTATCTGTACTATGTTCATCAGACAAACGTCGCGTAGGATCGGACCTAACCGAGACAGCAATAACGACGCCGATCTTGCTAACAGTTCTAGATAGATCTCATATACCGGATAACTGATAATTAAACCAACACCACTAGCAGATTCGATCAACTCAATGCAGTGAGATAATTCGATCAAAGCATGAGACGAGAAGGTTACTAGATAGTCGAGATAATTACCGTGGGGTGACGAATTCCCTGCCCTAGCGGAGATCATGCCGATGCAGCCCGCTCGAACAAGAAACCCGTCGAGAAAAACAGGTTGGCGATGCGCCGAGAGTTGTATTGAATTGTGTATTATTCTGATTACAAGCACCTGGGTTTATATTTATACACCCGAGGCAACCGACTTCGAAACAAACACGACTCCTCCTAACTTTCGTTACAAGAAAATATTTTATTCCTATCTTAACTAATCCTCTGATCGTAACAATCAAAATCTTCCTTTTGTTCCGGTCAACGCGGCGTCTTCTCCAGATACTATCTCCCCTTGCCTTATCTCTTCGCCGCGTGTCAGAGGACTTCCAAAATCCGGTGTCAACAGATAGTTGTCTCTTTTCTCTTCTTTGTGCACCAAGGAATGGAGCTTCTTGTATTGTTGAAATTTAAATACACAGCATTTGTCATACACATTAAAGAGCCAGCAAAGGAATAATGTAACAATAGTAGTCTTCTTCACTTCCATCTGTTAAACACATGACAAAAGTTACAATGCCAACAAAAACATCTTTTACTCAATCATCACATATGCAATGTTGCCACACATGGTAGAAATATAAACACAATACTGTAGGAGCACACACCACATGATTACAGGCACGTCCAGCACGTGCTTATTTCAATTACATACGCACATAAGGATGCTCAAACTCACAAGCACATCACTTGGCCGCCACTTCTAGGGGCCGAAGAGCGTCAAAACGGACGCTGGCCCGGGACGTTGCCCCAGGGGTCGTAGCTGCAGATGACGAACACGCCGCGGCGGGCCGCGCAGACGACGCCGCCGCAGCCGATGCGCGTGGTTTGGCGCCAGACCACCTGCGTGTAGGTCCCGCACTTCGTGCCGGGGTCGCAGGTGTTATTGTTGTAGTGGTAGTACACCTCCTGGGCCACCCATAGCCGCACTGCGTCCGCCGCGGTCGCCCATCCGGCGGAGGTCCAGTAGAGGTTCTTTCCGTAAGGCCCGCCGGAGGGCTGGAGCACGCAGTCGTTGGCGCGCCTCGCCGCGTAGGCCTGCGCGTACTGCGCCAGCGCGGTGTCCCAGACCACCGGGCCGACGCCCACCGCGGCGCGCGCCTCGTTGTGCAGGTCCACGAAGTCCTGCGCCGAGTGCTGGGCGGAGACGACGGCTGCGAGGGCGACGGCCATGGCCACAGCGAAGGCGATTAGGCCCCTGGAAGACGCCATGGCTTCGGTTTTTGTGTAGTTAGCTTGTGTCGATGAGATGAGAGGGCGTAGCACATGGGTCTGTATATATAGACAGTGGGCGTGGAAGAGTCTTGTGCATGGTGGTTAGTGGTGGTCACGACGAACATCCAAGGATAATGGAAGATAACACAGACTTGGTTTAATCTATATATTGTTTCTTGTGGCTACACATGGCTAGTGCTTATTTGACAGGGGTGTTGACATAGTTCAAGCTCAAACATACGTATTTGCTATTTGAATTATTTGATAATTTAGTACATGTCCTCCTCCAATCCATTGGGCTGAGGCGACGACTTTGGGACGAGCGTCTTCCACATTGACCTTTGTGTCGAAGCATCTCCGAGGTTGTGCCAACGCTAACTGATGCAGGGTCGGGAACTTTTATTTTCATTTCTGGCCGGCTGGACCGGAGAAATCGAGGAATATATCAAACTCAAGATCAATACTCCAAAGTTATCATTGGCCAACTGTGCAAACTGAAATACCGATATTGAAAAAAAACAGCTACAATTAATCTTGTGCTAATGCTAATTAATCAGAGCGCACACAAATAACTCGATTTTGTTTATGCCACAGAAGACAAGCAAGCCACCAGCCTACCTGCCGGGCGAATCAAAGTTTAATCTTCCAGTCAACTGTTCTCCCAGTCAAGTGAGGAATTTTGAAAAACAGCTAGCTATTAATATGCTCAATTTATTTTTGACACACAAGATAATATAAGCATGCCACCCACCTGCTTGGTGGGCCAACAAGATAGATATTCCACAGTTATCTTATGGTCAACTGTGCAAATCGAAATGTAGATATCTTCTTTTAAAAAAACCGCTTGCAATTAATCTTGCACTGATGCTAATTAATCAAGGCACATATATCAGACTAAACTTTTTGCCAAACAAGATAACCATGCCACCCCCTTGCTTGTCAGCGTGAATAATGGAAATTATCTTCGGGTCATCGGTCCTCTTTTTTTTTTTTTTTTTTTTTTTTGAAACAAAGTACGGACGCAAACACCTACATACACGCATGGGTACTCACTCTATGAACATACACACACACATCCCATCCTTATGAGGGCCAGCAAAAAAAGCCGCAAAGTCCACCCTCAAGGTCTAGAAGTTATGACGTTAATCAGACACACTGTTTGATCCAAAATACCTTTGTTGCGCATTGTATAAATTTAGGAGATCAAAGTTGCATTTTAGTGATCAAAGTTATTGTTTATTAATTGGAGCATCTATTATTGTGGAATAATCAACGAATTTAAAAGTTGATAAGAAAGAAAAGAGAAGTTTCACATAAGCTGGGTAGTTGCGCTGGTCACCAAGGTTTTGAATCCGAAATCCAATAGCAGGAACGAATCGGAGTCCCACCCCTCATTGTTGAAGATCTCAACAAGAAGAGCATGATTTTCGTAGAGATTGTGCCTCCGTGAGGGGAATAGTAGTAATATCCAACATCCTATGTCCACATCTAGTTACGGTATATATGGGACTTCTGAACTAGAACAAAAGACTAAAGTAGAACAATAGACTAAAGTTTAGATTTACTGACTAGTTTTCGTCGGACCTTCTGTTGGGTCTGGATGTCTAGATTCATGTTCTTAACTCGATGTGCCTCCTTGGTGTGGCTCTTGGTCCTTTCGGGGTTCCTACCTGATCTCAATATGTATACCAACCGACATCACCGCCTTAAGCCTTTTACTCTCATATACTTCAATACTTTTTTTTTTCGAGAGTCAGGTCTATATACTTGGTTCAGCTTTGTATTCCTTGAAGGCTAAGTTTAGCAAGTCGGTAATGATAGGTGCCGAGTATTCCTTAATCCAATTAGCTCCGTGTTTGTATTTCTAGTGAGTTTCCGAGTATACCATGTCCCTCTGATATGGGCTCGAGATGTCAGGATTTTGGTGTACGCCTTATACTCAGATATTTAATAGTCACCTTATGTACATATATGTAGTCGATATCTTTATTCGCGAATATATTGGCAGCGATCGCTTGAGATTGTTTCTGCTGCGGCTGCAGCTTTTTCCTGTAACGCGCAACTACCTGTTGTGGCTCTTGCAACTAAAACAGCCGCAGCCGCAGCCAAGCCTAAAAAATCTGAATTGATAACTCTGATTACAGAGCAACATGAAACCATTCCTTCATGCATTAATTCCTTGTCACATGACATATATACGAGATTATGAAACACCTTTCGCATACAAACAATCAAAACTATGGCCAGATGCGACGACAACAAACATAAGCACCCCGCATAACCATAGGCACTAGCACAGCCACATCAAGCATGTGCTTATTCATGTACGTATACACACCCCCTCTCGTAAATAAAGCTTTAAGCAGACCGGGGGCTCTATTTCGCGTCAAGGACGAGCAGTGAACGGGCGCTGCCCCCTGAAGTTGCCCGGGGATCGTAGCTGCAGACGATGAACACGCCGCGCCTGGCCGCGCATACCACGCTCCCGCAGCCGATGCGCGTGGAGTTGCTCCACACCACCTGCGTCTGCGTGTAGGCGCCGCACCGCATGCCGGGGTCGCAGGTGTTGGTCTCGTGGTGGTAGTACGCCTTCTGCCCCACCCACCTCCGCACCGCGTCCGCCGCCGTCCACGCCCGCCCGGCGGAGCCCCAGTAGAGGTTCTCGCCGTACGGCCCGCCGGAGAGCTGGAGCCTGCAGTCGCCGGCGCGCCTCGCCGCGTAGGCCTGCGCGTACCGCGCCACCGCGGGGTCCCAGGCCACCGGGCCGACGCCATCCGCGGCGCGCGCCTGGTTGTGCAGACGCACGAAGTCCCGCGGCGCGTTCTGGGCTGAGGCAGTGGCTGCGAGAAGGGCCATGGCCATGGCCAGAGCGAAGGCGACTTTGCTCTTGGAGAACGCCATGCCCTACGCCTGTGTAGTTTCTATGCTGCAGGTGTCAGGTGAGGTGAGAGGTGCGTTGGAAACTAGCTAGTCGGTATTTATAGGCACTATGTGGAAGAGTGGACATAGCAATGATGACGATGGTTGATTGATGGATAATGGCAGATAATTCTGGTCTAATACCCCCGCCCCAGGATTTGTATTAAACTACGTCATCTGAAACCCCCGCCCACACCGACATGGGCGGAGCCAGCTGGTAGTCCCGGTAGTCCCAGGACTACCCGGCTCTCAGCGTGAACAGTGAATTCGGGTACTGTTCATGCATTATTTGGCACTATTTGAGCTGTTTAGACAATATTTTAGCACTGTTTTTTAACTGTTGAGACACTGTGCTTACCTTGGTTTAGCTGGCTGGCTCCGCCACTGCACACCGACATACGGCCACGAATTCTCTATGCAAGCAGCCCCAATTTGAGGCGTTTACTTTGGGCATGCAGTTGATTGGGTCATGAGCGACGTGAGTATTGCCTATACTATGTTGCTATGTAGGGTCACATCGAAATATATATGGCATCAATCCAGATCATGATCTCATTGGATGACACAACTTAAACCAGTCCCAATTATTTGCCTTTTTTGTTTTCTTGCCCCGAAACGCTAACTCACCTTTTTTTTTGACGCTTCTCTTACTTGGTATAGTTGTAGCATCTGCTCATGTGCGTACACACTCACTCACACCACGACACACACCTACACCCACCCACACACACGTCCAAACCTACAACTACACATAACATCACCGGAGATCACGTCCTTCCAAAGATCACCAGAAACCATCAGGCTGCGTTGCACTCCCTTTGTGGCATGCTGTGAGGACCGAGCTCGATTCCAAGAATCAAACCTGGGTGGTCGCTCCCCCCAACAATGAGCAGCTGACCAATCGGGACAAGGCCATTGGCTTGCTTGCAACAGATATGCCATCCTTTTCAACTTGAGCACATTAATTAACTAACATAACTTTGCACATGTTTACTGCTTCATTGGGTTCAATCTCAGCGCCCTCAATACTGTAACACCCCACCCCCACCAATTTTTCACATATTTTAAAATAATGGGAACATTACCTTCCGAAGAAGCTACATTTATATTGACCTTCATCGTCACAAGTGCACAAATGCTAAAACGAAGAGTAGAAGAGAGATGGTAGTTACCACCAGCAGGGCTGACTAAGGTCAACGCCGACGGAGTCGTTGATCCGGTGACAGGCAAAGGTGGAGTTGGCGTGGTAGACCTTGCACCGGAATGTATTCGTCAGAAGATAATAATCGAGTCCTATCACTCATTACTCATCACGGGCCTGAGTATGACTATGAGTAGTGGCTGTACATTGGAACTCCATTTTATTTTTAGGGAGATTAGACATAATGTAGTGAGTTGCTGAAAGATGTGGTCCAGGCTGTCAGGTGAGAACGGATTTGTGTGGCCCGTGCACAATTAGCGAAACAGATGACCCAACTGAGGTGTGGCGGCAATAGTGTTATTGTTCGAGTGATCAAATAATTTCTCTCTTGTTCTAAAAAAGAGAAGTGCACAAACGGTACACTTATAGTTAAAAAGAAGAAGGAGAAAGTGGAATGTCTCCTCTACCGCTCTTATTTGTTTGAATGTAGTTTGTTAGGTAAGTTAGACTCGGTAAATCCATTCTTCACCTCATAGGGGCTAGATTGAGCACATGCCAATCAGAGGAAAAGACCACCGAAGCTATATCCTTCGGAACTCGCCCAACGTAACCTCAAAGGAGAGGATCACACATTTTACACTGAATCAAGTCGATAGCTGATGGCACACGACTTTCTCGTCTCTTCCTCCCCTTTCCTCTCCGCTACAGGAAAAGGGCGACACAGAGGCGATTCTCAATCCGGCGTCGATCTCGTCTGCTCCCGTTCGTCTCCGGTGGCCGTTCGGCCGTGGAGATGGATGGGAGCGGCGGATCGATGTCCGGCATGTATAGCCTTAGTTTGCTTAGTTTTAGGTAGTCCAGGGTTTCCTTTGCTCGCCTCGCTCGTCCGGTTGGAGGCGGAGCTCTTTTGTGCCGGCGAAGGTCACATCGGCGGCGGCGACGGCCAGTCCGGGGCGACCTTCTGCTGCGGCTTCATCTTCCCAAGGTCTTCTCGACTTGGGCTTTTGCTTCCCCAGGTTGTTCGTCGCCGACGGCGGATCTGGCGACTACGACGGACGCGTCTTCGTCGGCTTGCCTCGTTGCTTCGTCTCCGGCCACGACCTGGTGGCTTGTTTGCTCTTCCTCCTTCCAAGCGGAAGGGCGGAGTACTGGGGCCTCCCCGGGGGCACTCCCTTTGTCGGCGTTGCTGAGGCTGTCAGCGGCGCTCGACTCACCCTGTCCTGGTCGGCGGCGGCGACGGTGTCGAAGGCGTCGGCGGCTACGGACTCCTTTTCCCCTTCCTCCCTCCATGCGACGGCAGCCGATGGGCTTTATGCTTTTGCGGATGCGCTCGGGCTTCGGGCGCTGACTACTGCGGCAGATGTCGTCGGCGGGAGAGGGAGGCGGAGCTGTCGGGACTCCGGCGAGCGTCGGCGGAGTCCAGAAGTCTCGAGGCAAACCTCGTTCGAGGGGGCTGGTTGTAATTTTCAGTGTATCCGGGGTGGTTTCTGTAAACTCCTAGGATGTACTGTTTATCTATATTAATATAATCCCTTCCGTTCAAAAAAAAAGTTGATAGCTGATGGAGGCGATGCTGCAACTTGCATCACGACCAAGGATGACGGCAGGTAGCCAACTGAACATGAGGAAGGAACTCTGAGGCAAAAGCTTCATGAAGGATGCCATGTCAACGAATTCATCGTCAGCGATCTGGAATCCGGCATCGGGTTTTCACCCGACTACACCCCAAGGGCCATGAAAGATCAATAATAACGCCGTCATGGAGGATGGTGACATCCTCGGACCGGACACAACCGTTGCTGTAAAGCTTTCACATATAAGTTATATATATAGGTCCTTTCCAACCTCCAAACAAAATCGCTTCAATGTCACGGTAGTTATGCTGCTAGATAGGTCCTTTCCAAGTTTCCAACCCTCTACGTGCGGTGAAATGCCAACTGGGCTGCACATGCGACTTTGTACGCAAATAAAAAGGAAAACGCATGGGCGAAGTAGCCTCTGGCAGCGATGGATGCGATGCGCATGTGCTGCATGCTGTGGTTGGAAGAACCAGCCATACACCAATTTTTCTAAAGGGAAAATTGGTATTGGTGAGATCGAAAGATCCTAGTTTTAGAATTTACCATCGAACTGACTCGGTCACATGTACAAGCGAAAGATTAAAATGGAAAACATACCATGTCATCAATCCAATTTTCCCCATCTACCACTTCCCACTAGTACAAAATGGCATGATAGGACATAGCATTTTTTACAGTAGTGGCGGACACCCAGCAACGTGTCACTGCAAGCCCCGCGCAAGTTACTGTAGCACGTAGCTGTGGCGGACAGGTTGACATCAGCGAAGTTACAACGCCCGTCACTACTCTTTCGAGCTAGCAATGGCGGACGGTTTGCCCCCATTAAAGGCCGAAAGGCCCGCCACTAAAAGCCTTTTGGGTCTAGTGTCCGTTCTTTCTTCATATATCAGCATATATCAGCATTGATCAATCCAATGATCACTGGTCGTATCTAATACGAATTAGCAGCCTGTTTGGTTTTGGATAGGATGAGTACGGACCTCTCCGTCTTGCGAAACAAACACGCCCTAGAAAGACATCTTTGCTCAGATGGATGAGGCGGCTCAAGTGATCATTGGTCTCGAAATTTTTAGACATGAACTGTTGAACCAGTTCCAAAAAAATACATATACCATTTTAAAAAGTTTTAAATTTAATAATTAAATATAAAATGTCAACATTTTTTGTATAGTGTTCCAACATTCTTTATAAATTGTTTGAACACTTTTGACAGAAAATGTTGAATGAGTTAAAACATGTTGAATACGTTATAAATTTATGAGTCATGATACAAAAATTTTTAAAGCCGATTCATCATTTAATTTTCAGTAGCATGATTCAACTTTCAAATCTCAGAAATTCTAGTTCAAAATTTTATTTTCATGTTTCAACATTTACGGAAGCATGATTCAATATCTTTTAAATCTGAGTCAACACTTGCACTAGCATGATTCTACTTTTTTCAAACCGTGTACTGGACAGAGTGGGCCGAGTCGGTCGAGTGCGAGTTTCCTATACGACACTGGGTTGCTATATAGGACGTCTCCCCTTGATCAAGTGTCTTGACCTGTTGTATATCAGGACTACGTGTGGCGCTTCCTCATGGCCATGTTGCTGCTCTTCTATCCTCTTGCTGGTCTTGTTGATCAACAGGTGTGGTGTTTCCTTTATGGTAACAAGTCCCTAATTAGAAGCGATGTTAGAATTGTAAAAAATTGCTGGAGGTCACCGTTCAAACACGTATTGTTGCTGGACACTGCTCAAGAGTGTCTTTGCCAAAAGACACTACTCTCTTATGGTAATTTTCTAATAAACATTTAGGTTATTAAAATAAAATATTAATTTTCATATATAAAAGTGAGATGAATTTACAATTCATAGTAATGCTCATGTTGCTTCATTGAGTTGAACACATATTTTGCCATCATATGACATATTTTTTCCTATGCATTACCACTTACTTTCGCTTGTGGATTATAATAGGGAAAAAAATCCATTTTACTCCCCTAAACAATTCAGTTTGTCTGTTTCACACCCTAAACAAAATGATGGCTCCCTTTAGTCTCCAAACAATTCCATTTGGTGCAAATTAAAATACACCTTTATTGAAGTTTGTATTATTTCTTTCTCGGCCTACAAGTGGAATTTGAAGTTTGACTTTGGATGATGATAGTTCTCACAATAACCTATATTAAAGTATTATTTATTTATTTATTGATATCATTTGTTTGGATATATGGGTAATTGCAATTAACTATGTAAACGGTATGATTTTTTTTGGCATAATTGTTTTTACACAGTTTGTTGTGAGAGTTGTCATCATGCAAAATTTGAGCTTCAAAATCCACTTGTTGCCGAGAAACAAAAGAGACAAACCTCAATAGGGTGTATTTTGCACCGAATGGAATTGCTTTGGGGAGTAAAGTAAGCGAACATTTTGTTTAGGATGTGAAACGGACAAACGTAATTGTTTGGGAGAGTAAAATAGACTTTTTTATAGTATAATATTTGTGAAATATAATTAATTAAACTCTTGTTTATCAGGTCACAAAAAAATATAATGAATAATGCCTTACAAAACAACTCACATGGCACAACAATGGTGCAAGCGGCAAGGGTAATTTGGTGTATTCACATGTTCTCTCTTTGTTACATAAGAAAATGAATATTTAATGACTTGGGTGTTCAGTAACAAATTACCACGAATGAGTAGCATCTTATGGCAAATACGCATTTGAGCAGTGTCCAGAAACAAATACCAACTTTGAAGGGTGTCCACTAGTAAATTCTGGTTAGCCTAGACCTTTTGTTTCCCTTCCAATCGAACGTGAGTTGTATTCAAAGAAATTTTAAGTTTATTTTATATTCTCGTTGGATTCAGAGAAATTCAAATGGTACTTGGATCCATAAACCAACGCTATGGCCAGCGCCCTAGTTGCCGTAGTCCTAGATCAGCCATTATGATCCAAGCGAAACCAAGAACAATGAACTGATGGCACGGAACGAAATAGCTATATGCAAATCCGTAGGTACATCACTCATGTAATGCGGAGTCAGGAAATTGGTGGCCGTGGATGGCACGGAATGAGATAGCTAGGATATGCATATGCGGAGGCATGCATATCTCTCTTGCCGCAAGGTTTAATATATCCAGCTATGTACATCTTAGACTCAAGCTTCACCGGTTGCTGATGGATATGGGAGTCGGTTCTGATCGACCAATTTCCATTTTCGAGAGCTCTGCCAACAAAAATTAATAGTTTGTGTTAGCTTCTCGTCTTCTCCATGTCCATGTAGTGTACAATAGTGTTAGTTCTGTTTGGTGGCATATGAGCGTGGCAGATGGTAGAACTGAGGTGATAGCTGACAGATCTGTGAGGACGGTGGTAGTTCGCTTCGTCACAGAACCCAAACAAGATGTAGATATGCATGTCACAATGTTAAGTAGGCGGGATCTGGACCTGGGTCGCGACGGCCGATCTGGTCGCGACGGCAGCCGCCGACCACCGCCAGGCTGGTGCACGCCCAGGCCTATCTCCGAGTCGCCTCCAGCAGCGCGTCATTGAAGAGCCGTTTTCTGTTCTTGCACGGAGTGAATCGCCCTTCTGTTTCAGTGGATGCAAGGATGTGTTGGCCGGAGTGAATCGCGGGTTTTTGGAATTTGTTAGGATTCGTACAGTTTCAGGAGGATTAGCGCTTCGTTGTTGGCCGGAATTCGGTGCTCTATTACGCTCATTTCTGTTTTACCGACGAAAGATTTCTTAAATTTTGCTTTTCACTCCTCTATATTTTCCCCTTTTGTCATTACCGAGTAGTTGTCAATGCTTGGATTTGTTCTTTCACAAAATAAATCCTCTCCCTGATGCATGGAAACAGGATGTCCAAAGCTTCATCGTGGAATTTGTTCCTCTAAAAAATTAGGTTCCTCTAAAATGATTCCTACAGTTTAGGATGCGATGTTCCTCTAAAATATTAGGCTGCTGTGGTGCTCAATTACAGGCATTGGCGCATTGCATATCTTGGGCACAAAGGATTCTTTGATTTATTCTTTTTTACTAGTTCACGCCCATTTCATTTTCATGGCTTGGCTTGCATGCATGAATGAATCAGGTTTAATTTTTTAAGGTGATTTATTTGACAGAAAAATCATTATGTGCGGGTTGTACTCAGTGTGTAGCTGGTTTCATTTTGATTGTCTACGCATTTGTTTAGTACAGATGGTTCACGCTAGTACAGAGAAAATTTAGAATTTCTTGTTTGTAAAGATATCATTACACAATCTTTTGAAGAAGGTAACAAAATAAAAGGTACCTCTACTGTGGTTGTGGTGTACAAATTGATTGAGATGTTTTCTTTCCATCTTTTAGCAAAATTGTTTGACGTTCATCAGTTCATGTGTCACTTATATTTGAGGTACAGTGAGCAAACTGCTGCTTTATTTTTAGTTAAGATGAGATTTATAGTAGATACATTTAGTTAAGGAAATTAAAAGTATATATTTCAATATATTCTATTGTAATATCATCTTTTTTTTATGTACAAGAACACACGGCTTTATTCAGCTGTAATCGTGTTGAAAATTCAAACGTAGCACAAGTACTGTTTTTTTTTGGAATAGGACAAGTACTGTTTTTGTTCTTTTTTTTTTGACACAGTACTGATCTTGTTCTTATACTACTAATATTGTTGTAAAACTGTTCTTGTTCCCTGCTGTACCTCCGAGTACAAGTATTGTCATAAGATTTTGTAAAATTTTAGGAGGTACAGTAATTGTACCTGATTGGTTCTATTATTGGTAGGAGGTACAGTACTCCAACTCCAAATGTGCATCAAGGGTACTTGATGAGTAATATGAGTCCTAGATTTCTTTGATTTTGTTTCAAATAAATGATGCAGTCGGATAGCAATAACACATTTTTATAAATGGTGGTTTGATCATCTGTAGAACAGTGAAGGAACAGTGATGGTACATGTAACTCCTGATCAAGGTTTACATGTGTGTCCATGCTAATCTTAGTTTATGAGTACAGTGCAAAGAAGAAATTTTGAAACAAAGCTAAAATCTTGATTAAGAACATCTGTAGAACCAAGGAGGTACTTGTAACTCTTGAACATTTTTTTATCGACCGGAGCTATTTGTTAGTGAAAATTTTTTTGCATGTACATCAACTGTACTTCAGGGTCTTCTAGCATCACAATTTTTTTATCAGAAGGAAGAGTAAGATTTTATGATTTCTACTTGAATATGATTTTCTTTGGAAGGAGTAACTTTTTTTTGGGTCCAAACGTACTCCAACTGTACCTTTGTGTCTCTGTGAGGTACATCATGTTGAAATTTCTAATGTACAAGTATTATTCTTGTTAATTGCATAACAGTTTTGAAAACTGAGGGTGGTTTTGTACATTAAGTGAAGGTACGGTCATGGTACATTATCTTCTGATCAATTGAAGGTATGCCATCCCGCACCTCTCTGCTCCCACCGACAACCCATGCATTCAGATCTCGCCGCCCTCGCCGACGGCAGGCATCGCTCCTCCCGCGGTGGACATCGCCAGCCGTGGCTCTCTTCATCGACCTGTTCCGTCCAGATCTGGGCCATTTCATCGATGACGGCCAGTACAGAACCTCGAGGCGGCGACAGTGGCGGCGACGCTCGAGTCTACGACGTCGATCTCGGGGCGGAGATTATTTTTAAGATCTGAAAAATGAGGAATCAATATTCACATATTGGATGGATTTTGCCTTTATATACTTTGTGACAGATTCCACAGATTCCGTGGAAATTATATGTACCTGTTCCTTGATATTATTTTTTTTCTTTTTCTGAAATAAATTGTTTCAAGATTCTTACCTTGTTTTAGTAAGTACAGAAGCAGGGGTTATGCATTTTTAGGATTTAGGTACTCTTGATGTTCTGTAAATAGAACTTAGTTTTATGCATTTGTAGGAGTACAGGGAGTATTTGTGTCATTTAAATGAAATATCATCTTTTCCATATCTAACCTGGTTTGTTATAGTTTAGAGAAACAATTTTAGGATTTATTCAAATAAATGATGCAGTCGGGTAGCAATAGCAACATTTTTTATAAATGGTGGTTCGATCATCTGTAGAACAGTGAAGGAAAAGTGATGGTACAGTAACTCCTGATCAAGGTCTACATGTGTAGTACATGCTAATCTTAGTTTATAAGTACAGTGCAAAGAAGAAATTTTGAAACAAAAGCTAAAATCTTGTTAAGAAACATTTTATTTATTTCAAGTGTTCTTGATGCCCTGTAAGCTGTGGACTTGTGGAGAACAAAATCTTGGCATCTTTTGTGAATACATGACTAGGGGCGCGTTCGTTGCACCCCTTCTAAATTTAGACATGCACATCAAAGAGAATCTTACTATTTAAGAATATTTTTTATAATTTAATGACAAAACCTATGTCACGACCCCCTCTGAATCGCGAGACGAATCTAATGAGCCTAATTAATCTATATTCTGCTACAGTGATGCTACAGTAACTATCTTCTAATCACAACTTAATTACCCTCATTAGATTCGTCTCGCGAATTCGAGCGGAGTCCTGAAATTAGTTTTGTAATAAAACTTTATTTATAATTAGAATATTAGTTGCAAAACCCTCTAAAATTTAGACCTCATGCAACGAACACACCCTAGCTCGAGCTCTGTGTGAAGTACAGAGATGGTCACATCTTTCCTGAGCTCATCAAAATTATTTTGAAATTGGTTTTTGTACACAAACTGTTGCTCCTTTGTTCCATATTGGGTGAGCGATTTATTTTTTGTTTGCTTAAGTTTTGTTCTTCTTTAAGATCTGAAAAATGAGGAATCAATATACACAATTGGATGGATTTTGACTTTATATACTTTGTGACAGATTCCACAGATTTCGTGGTAATTATATTGTACCTGTTCCTTGATATAATTTTTTTTTTTTTTCTGAAATAAATTGTTTCAAGATTCTTACCCTGTTTTTTTAGTAATGTACAGAAGCAGGGGTTATGCATTTTTAGGAGTATAGGTGGCATTTTAGGATTTAGGTACTCTTGATGTTCTGTAAATAGAACTTAGTTTTATGCATTTGTAGGAGTACAGGGAGTATTTGTGTCATTTAAATGAAATATCATCTTTTTAGGATTTTAACCTGGTTTGTTATAGTTAGAGAAACAATTTAGGATTTATTCAAATAAATGATGCAGTCGGGTAGCAATAGCAACATTTTTATAAATGGTGGTTTGATCATCTGTAGAACAGTGAAGGAACAGTGATGATACAGTAACTCCTGATCAGGTCTACATGTGTAGTACATGCTAATCTTAGTTTATGAGTACAGTGCAAAGAAGAAATTGAAACAAAAGCTAAAATATTGGTTAAAACATCCGTAGAACCAAGGAGGTACCAGTAACTCTTGAACTTTTTTTTTATCGACCGGAGCAATTTTTTTGGTATGTACAATACACTATAATTTTGAAGCATCTGTGCATTCTTAAAAATAAATGTCCTTTTTTAAATCTTCATGTGTACCTGATTGGAACTTACAGTTTCTGCCATGTGTAAAATTGTGACCATTTAGAATCTTGTAGAATTTTACAGTTCATCGTCACAGTTCATTTATAAAAATTTAGTGGGTGAAGTACATGTTCATCGTCACAGTTATTATAAAAATGTAAAGATTGAATCATTGATACAAAAAAATTTGTCCTGTGATGCATCAATTTTATTTTGTTGATTTTGCGTGCACTAAAAATGTGTGAACAATCGTATGGAATAGAAGTACAGTGAAGGATTAGGAATATGAAGAAAAATCTATTGATACTAATTAAACAGTGATCCTGTAGCACTTAATTGTGGCTACATTAAACGAGTATATGTTATCCAGTTGATCCATTTAATTGAGATGTCGCTTGAGTTGTATCATATTCGCTTGAGTTGTATCATATTTCGTGGATAGAATAAGTTTTGTTGAAGCTGTTTATATTTGTGAGAATTAAGAGAATATTATGTGAGGAGGAGAATAAATACTTCTAATGAGTATAGGATAAAAAACATGTGTTTCTGATTTGTGTCTTTAGGGGACCAAATTAAAATTTTGAATGCTTCATTGGTCATGGACTAACTGTTCAAACTCTTAGAACAGTTACGAAAATTAGTTCCAGACCAAGGAGATGAAAGTGTCAGGTGGGAAATTTTGGTTTGAGAACCAAAGAGTGCTGCCTGAACCAGCATCATTTGTTCGTTTTAATGTGTAGCAAAAGTTTCACACGGTAACGGATTGTTAGCAGCGTTCGCGTTCCAGATGGCTGACGACCACCACACAACCACCACCCAATCGCATTTAATACCGTTCCAATTAAAAAAAGAAACCGGCTCATCCACCGGTTCCATCCGCATTAACTTCACTGAAAAGTGGACAGAGCACAGGCTCCTTCGGCAGAAATACGATCAAAAAAAAAAACACGTCCGGAAGAAATATGCAAGGCAAGCGCACATCCCCAGGCGAACGAACGGCCCAGGATCCGGCAACCGGGGTTGCCGGGAACCACTTTCATTTTCCGCGTACCCGGCGCCGCACAGAAGCTGCAGTGGTGCCTCACGGTTTCGTGCCGGACAGCGTCCACGATTGGTACCGGATCCGCCTGCATCTGCAGCACAGATCCATCCTTCGCGGGGCTCGTAAGGTAGACGTCAACAGAAATTCTGAGGTTAAGGTATTTGACGGCCTAGTATATGGACAGACGGGTTTACAAACTACTCCCTCCGTCTCAGAATATAAGCATTTTAGAGTTTGGTCAAAGTTAAGCTTATCTAACTTTGACTATCAATATCCAAAAATATAGCACTTCACTATGTATAGTTGATGTTGTTAGATTCATCGTGATACCAACTATCCTAATATACAACTCTTCGTATTTAAAATATTATATTTTTGCATATATTGTTAGTCAAAATTGAACATGTTTGACTTTCAACAACCTTGGAATGCTTATATTCTGGGACGGAGGTAGTAGCTAGTTGCAGCTGATTGGCCTGTACGAAGAAAATCAGTGACGTATTGCTCGTGCAATTTACGACGGAGAGGATAATGACATGGTAATATAGAAACAGATTTCCATGTGTGCGAGGAAATCACAAGTTTGGGAAGTTTGCATTTTTCTTGCTGGATACGAGAAACATCAATATAAGCCCAAATACTCTATATAGTTGGATCTCACATACAAGAAAATATTGATAAATTCGTGACTAAGTGACTGCAAAGACCATGACTTATACAATTTAACTTTTAAGGAAATAATTATATGATTACATTTTTGGACAACTCCGTCGTCCACCCCCTTCGGCACCCCGCGCCATCTCCCCTTGGACCACTATCCTACACCTCTGCCTTCCACAAGGTCCTTGTTGAGTCTTTTTTTTTTTTCACAAGGTCCTTGAGTCTTGACCTCTAGCATCTTCTAGCTAGCCCTCTCTCTTATCCGCACCAATGTCTCTGACATACCAACCCTAACGCAATGAATGGCGGGGATGAACGGATGATGGATGCTATGGTCATGTGTTTAATTTTGTGACACAATTAGCGGTTGTGTGCGCTCTCACTCGTTCATTGGCCTAGCTGCCCCACATGCCAGACACTACACGGTCTGCCAGATCCGTTCCGCAGCCGGTCGACACGTGGTTCTATCCCTCAAGCCAGTCGTTGCTTCTGCACCATCAGCTGGCAAGTGGCAACTCCACTCCAATCTGCAGCCACACAATGACCCCACTCCAACTTGTCAAAAATTTGCGACCAGGGGCAAATGTGTCTTTCAGGTTTAACACCTTTTAGTTATGTAATGGATGACAACTTTTGCTAAGGTGCAAAAAGTGAGTGCAATAGCTAATAAAAGGAACCAACTGTTATTTCACTGGCTCATACCGCAATACCTAGAGCTAAAACTTTTCTATAAATGGAATGTGCGGTCCATAAGAAAGTAGATAAAAGTGGATGAATATTTGGTGGTAAGATATTTGTATAGAACTTTTCTGAAATTGTTGCAGCTACAAATAATCTAGATTATTTATTATAAAGCTGTAAGTGTGAGGGCCTAGCTACTTTATTATCGGGCTTTATTAGTGTGACACCCCAGGTGTCTCGTTCATTTCTCTACAGTGCTCAGTCATCATGTAAAGTGATTAGGTGCAAATTTCAATTAGTCACATAAAATGAAGGATCAAAAACTTGAATAGAATGCAAATTTAAGTAAAATTTTAAAAAGAAGTTCAAAAATTTGAACATAACAATGTGTAATCAAAATTTATGGAAAATATAAAAGCTAAATAAAAATCTATTAAAATTCCAGAAACAATTGAATTTGGGAACTCATTCAAATAAATGAGACAAGTTTAATTTTTTCTAATTTAATCGTTTGAATTTCAAATTTAAATTCCTGAAAATATACATCAAATAAAGTTGAAATATATGAAGTACAAATTGTTAGGAAACCACAGGAAAAAGTTGGAGTTCATTTGGCTTTGTTTTGACCTTCATTTCGAATTTACAAAGGATAAAGAAATTTGAATTGAAAATAGAAAACAGTGCGGGACCCACCTGTCATAGACACAACCCCTGATCTTTCTTCCCCTGCTCCCCCGAGACGCCGCGCATGAGCGCCACCTCCTGCTTGCCGCTCCAGCTCCTGCCTGCCTGCTTCACCATCCGCCGTTCTACTTCGATCACTCTCGAAATTGTGATGCCCTACGTCTCTCTCGCTCATTCTCTCCCTCCCGATCTCTCTTTCTCTTCTTTCTTGCGCCCGAGCCGTCGCCAAGCACCCCACCGTCGCCCGGCCACCATACCGCATCCCAGCTCCGAGCGATCACCTCCGTAGACTCTCCTTGAGCTACTCGTTGTAACCCCGCAAGAAGAACATCAAGACCTTTCCTCTGTGCGACGAATTTCGCCGTCGACCGTCCGCCGTCGTCGTCGGGAATCTCGTCGATTCCACCGGCTCCGGTGAGCTATAGCTCGATTGCTCGCTCTCATACCTTCCTTACTCAATGGCGCACACTCCTGATATGATCTCGTCCAGGTTCTAGCATCGAGTTCGCCGGAAAAGTCATTCGTCCCCGCCGCCGTCCGCCGGAACGAGTATCTCCACGGTGAACTCCTACCTTCCGGTCTTCCTGTCGACGAGTTCATCAATCTAAGGGTGCGCACGGACGAGGTGAAGCTCATGCTCCCTCTATCTCCTTCTCACGGCGTCCTCCCTCGCCGGAACGCCGCCTCGCCGCCGCGGGTGCAACCGCCGCTCGCCGCCAGCCGTGTCCTCGGCCGCGCGCGTGTGCCCATCGCCTTGCGGCCGCTCCGCCTTCACACGTTGGTTGCAGCGCACAGGACCTCGTCGTCCAACTCGCCGCCGTTCAGCCGCCGTAGCCGCGCCACCGCCGCCGGTCACTGCTGCAGTGCGCGCGCTAGGGTTATAGAGTTCAGTGGCAATTCCGTAAATAACAGTGAACTTTGATTAAACTTCAAAAATCGATATAAATAGATTCTGAAGTCCAAAAATAGCAAACCAAATTTTGTTGAATTCATCTTGAAGAGATCTATCCAGAGAGCACCAGAGTGATCATTGTTCATGTATGTTCTGCCCTGGAAAATTGTTAGAAGTTAAACCCTATTCAACCTTGTTTAATTCATAATAAATGATTTACTTATCCAAAAATTGCAAACTAGGGCTTGTTGGAATCCTTGTGACATGCCCTTCACAGTGGTCTATGATGTTCATCTTGTTTCTGTAAAGAGAACTAATTATAAATTTCTCTTTGATAAACTTGTCATCTTCTTAATAAATTAATCTAGTCATAAAATAACCTTGAGCTTGTGCATGTGTATAGCTTAGGTGATCACCTTTCACCATAATTTTGGGTTAGATCAGAACTGTTCATCCAAATTTTATAGGATTTATTCCTTGTTGTAGTTAGGTTTTGCCACTTAAAATAATTCTTTTAAGCATAAAATAGGTAAAATAAAGTGTTGATCTGTTCAAGCATGTTAGTAATGCTAGTAAGTCACTCCTGTCCAGAAATGCATTAAAACGATTTATCATGATTTCTTTAAGTTCTTTTAAGGATAATATAACAAGATAAGTAATAGGAATTTATGAAGGAAATACTTCAGACGAAAGTAATAAACAAGTCTAACATAATTTCAAAAACTGAACTTCACTTTTCAAATGCGAAACCAAGTCATTCTCATGGCATCACATAGTGGTTTATATTCTCTTTGCATTTTCATCCAATTGACATATATCATATTCTAGGAAACGACCAAGAGGAGGATATTCAACAGGATCATTCCTCTCAGGATCCAGAAGTTGAAGTTACTAACTTAGCTGTTGAGAGTCAAGGCAAGCCCCGGTTTCATTCCAAACCCTTCTTTACAACTTTTGATTTCTAGAGAATAATTGCTAGAGTGTCTAGGATGGTTGTGCACTTAGGTTATTGGAGTTGATTGGAAATCCACTTGCATGCTATCCCAGATGACCTATGATGTTATGTGTCTATCCTAGTAATTCGGTAGAATGTCTGCTATGCTTAGTTAAAGTATTCCGTATATATATCAAGTATTGCTCCTGTGATTAAGAATTGAATCACTAAAGAGAAGATAAAGAATGAGTTTATGTTATTGGTTGAGACCGGGCAGGGGCATTGCATGTGTAGGATGGATTGGGAAGTCTGGGACTTCACGGTGGTAGCCCTGCCTAGTCGATTAAGGACCGATTCGTTGTTGGCCCCTTGATCAAGCATTGAACGTACCGAGTACATACTAGTGTAATGGGGACTAGTAAACTGACGTAGCATGTATGGTGGCATCGTTGTACGGCAACCAGTACAGCTGTATTGGGCAGGTTCAGGCCATGGGAGGTACGAGGTACCGTTGGTGGGACGGCTGCCCAATCTCTGAGACTGGACCCGTGCTTGGTGTTTACTGTCTTGTGAAAGGTTGCCGTATATGACCATCTCGAGTGGTGCGTATACGTCGTGTATCTCGGGTTTTCCCAGCTGGTGTAAATCGATTGCAATCGCTGTCCCTCGCAGTAATGAGTACCGCTTGCTCACTGAGTCTTCACGTAGCACATGATACTTGCTTATGATGATGATATATGTTATATTGTTGGATTATTGATGTTGATATCCTTATGCTTATTATTCAGATATGTCTATATTTCTATGCTTGTTTAGTTTCCATAATCATTTATGCTACTACTATTTAAGAAGATAAAACTTGAGCTAAAATATTGTAGAAATGATTTAGCTGCTTAGTGCGAGTCATTTAAAATCAGCCTTCCTATTGTCGGCCTTTGCATGTCTAGAGATATTTGACGGGTAAGACTTGCTGAGTAATTAGTACTCAGGCTTTGTGCCTTCGTTGTTTTCAGGTATTAATTGGAGTCTGATCAGCCGCAGCAGTGATGGGTGTTGCTAGTGTGATTATCTGATCGGGCATCAGATTGTCACTCATGCTGTATCGATGAGAGTAGTGTAATTCTCGTGTATCTTCCGCTTTCAAACTTATCGTTTATCGCTTCCGCTACACTCTGAACTTATATTGTAATAATAATGAACTTGTTAATTAAGTCGAAAGTGTTGTATTATCTCGTGTCTGCTTAAACAGCACCGTGGGACAAAGATCCTGTGGATCGGGCTGTCACAGCTGGTATCAGAGCCGGTCCAAGATAATACAAACACTTAAACGCCGTATTTTGAAAACTACGTTATACGGTGAGGATACGTTAGTATTGCCCATATAAGGATGTTAGTGTTCAGGTGGCAATAGGAGTTGTTTGGTTACTTTTCTGTAACGACGCACCGACGCTCAGGTAAGAAGGTAAGTAACATGCATGGCTCAGGAGTTTAACGAGCTGGACTCGTATTGTGGGGGGTGTTATTGTTCCACGAGTCGTCGAGCTCGTGAGGAGGCGAGAGGTGTTGAGATTGTTTGAGCCATGCATTACATTCTGTTTTCGCTGACCATCGGCGTGAATGATGGCGTCACCTGTGTAGGTTGTTTGAGGTGGCGATGTGTGTTTTTCTGCAGGTACACTAACTACGTTAGAGGTCACACCGTTTGCTAGACTAACACGATTGAGAGACGAGTATGCCACCGAAGTACGTGCCAATATAATGGCATTATTTTTCTTTTGGTGAGGAACGAATAATTAGGTTAAAAAAAAATGTTGCATCATGGCATTCTTAAGTTTCTAAACTAAAAGTTGCCTTGTCTTGATCATTCACCTCTGTGTAAAATTTGAAATTTACAACTTGAAGGAAATCAAATTTGAAATGACCTACCTCAAATTAAGGTTCTGTCCAGAATCTAATCTGCTGTTGTCCCAAGTTCAAAAATTCACAACTTGAGTTCTTTTGATCCAATGGAGGTGATTAAATACTTGTTGGAAAGCCCTGCAAGTTGTCTTTCACTTCCTGGTGGTTTCCAAAAAGTTTGGCACTTGGTGTGGTCTCTATGACCAAAAGACTAAGTACCTGTCATCCTGTTGTCCAACGGGAAGCAATCCATTGAAAAATCCATAACTCTAGGTTTATCTGGAGTTCGGTCGAGTTTGAATACAATCTGGAAAACTTGTGAAATCATCTTTCATGTCCAAGTGGTCTCATAGGATTTCGAGTTCTGTTGTAACCAGTAGCTCAGAATCACTGAACCCATGTCAACCTGACTTTTCTGGGAAGAAGATGATAGTGAAAAATTTGTAACTCTTGATTCTGATATCCAATAGAGGCAAATAAGTACTTCCTGGAAAGCTCTTGGAATTGTCTTTCATGTCTAGTTGGTCTCACGTAATTTTGATTTCTGGTGCACTCTTTATCGCCAAATTACAGAGGATCTGTCAGTCTGTTCGACTCAGCAAAGTTCGAACTTTGAAAATTTCTAACTCCAGTTTTGTTTGGAGTATGATAGACTTTAAACCCAATCTGAAACTTTATAACAGGGTGCCAAGCATTTGTGATAACCTTCTGTTGTACTGGTTGAAAATTGCATATTTCTGACTGCTGTACAGTCAGGTCATATTTCATCATTGTTTGTAGAGAAGAATGTTGAATCTGTCAGTTGGCTCCAAATATCTTGATTGCATCTATTCGTGGTGAACTTCCAGAAGTCTTTTACCAGTCCACTCGTTAAAAGTATTTTGATGTCTTACAATCCCGGACATTCCTTGTAATCTCATATAGACTAATCTGAAATAAACCTCTTTTAGCTTCATCTCTTGTTTCTTATCTGCATTAACTTCTAGAATTTCCTGTTGCATAGCCCAATATTAGAAGTTTTAATTTCTCTGTCCATTCTGCTATCCATCTTTGTTGGAAAGCAAACATTCTATATGCATTATTGTTATTAGTCATCTCATCGGATCACTACTAAATTTTGTTTGCCTACGTACCCCCACAAAATCCCATGGTTAATTCTGTACACATCTTCTGTTTAGTCCATGAGCACCTTAGGGTTGTTTATTGTGGCTAAATTTTCTATCCCAATTTTTCTCCGCTGTCAAGAAACCAAACTTTAGCCATATTATAGATGAGTTAACTTGATTCCTTGTTGCTACCTCTGCATCATGCAATCTCTTGCTGAACATTCAATTGTTGCTACCCTTATTAGAAGTATATCTAATAAGTGGAAAGCTATCCAGACAATAGATCACACTGTCCCAAATCCTTGCAATCTTGCTTTATCTCTTGAGTCCCTACTAGCTCACTTATACTTCTTCCAAATCTTCTTTGTTAATGCATTGTCACATCTGTCCAAAATAGAAATTCAGCGCGTTGATTGTCAACTTTGACAGGCCAAAACCCCTGTTCCTTCTATCCTATGGAGTCGTTTAAATACTCGTTTGAAAGCTATGAGAATTCTCTATAACTTTGTAGTTCATCGAATTTCTTGAATCAGCCCCCAGTTTTCTCAGTTTCATTTTCCGTGATGACTGCCAGTTAAGGCTGATTTCTGTCCGGTTGGAATTTCCTTTCTTGCGATCACCCAATCTTGCTCTAATTATAAGAACTTGACGACATAAATTATATGCATTGTTGCACAATATTATAGTGGTCTTTATTTCATAGGTGTACATTGCAACATCGCTTGCACCATCTCATCGGGGCATATCATCCATATGCATCAGGGCAAGGGCATCATAACATGTACATCATGCCATATGCATCATTATGCACTATCCATGTGCAATTCAACATAATGCATCATTATGCAAATGCACCATTGCATATGCACCATAAACCATGTGCATTGCACTCATGATACGACATATGCAAACCGCATCATTGCATATGCACTATCGCACGCGTGCATTGCACCATGAAAGCATCCAATGCACCATAACATCAAACTCACTCAGCAAGATGCATATCATGATATGAGTATTTGCATCATATTACGATGCATGAATAACTAAAATAAAGAGCAAGAATATGATGTTCGATAACCTTGTTATTGAAACAAATTTGGTTCCTCGATAATCCCCGTTACCGTCGAGGGGCAATCGATAAACCTCAAAACCTTGTTGTTTCCCCACAATCAATTTAGACCACCTTCGGCTATATGCCTCATATCGTTATCATTTGCCTATGAGCTTGGTTCCAAGCTTGTTTATCCGAGTCAGGTGAAAATCAGTCTTTTGGAGTCTACTTGCTTGTTAGAGTTTATCCTAAATCCTTGCTGCCAAACTTTCACACATTCTGGTTGTACCATTTGCATTCATTGTTATTCCTCTACCTCGCCGTAATCTCGGGACGAGATTTCTTTAAGGGGGGAGGATTGTGACATCCCAGATGTCTCGTTCATTTCTCTACAGTGCTCAGTCATCATGTAAAGTTGATTAGGTGCAAATTTCAATTAAGTCACATAAAATGAAGGATCAAAAACTTGAATAGAATGCAAATTTAAGTAAAATTTTAAAAGGAAGTTCAAAAATTTGAACATAACAATGTGTAATCAAAAATTTATGGAAAATATAAAAGCTAAATAAAAATCTATTAAAATTCCAGAAACAATTGAATTTGGGAACTCATTCAAATAAATGAGACAAGTTTAATTTTTTCTAATTTAATCGTTTGAATTTCAAATTTAAATTCCTGAAAATATACATCAAATAAAGTTGAAATATATGAAGTACAAATTGTTAGGAAACCACAGGAAAAAGTTGGAGTTCATTTGGCTTTGTTTTGACCTTCATTTCGAATTTACAAAGGATAAAGAAATTTGAATTGAAAATAGAAAACAGTGCGGGACCCACCTGTCATAGACACAACCCCTGATCTTTCTTCCCCTGCTCCCCCGAGACGCCGCGCATGAGCGCCACCTCCTGCTTGCCGCTCCAGCTCCTGCCTGCCTGCTTCACCATCCGCCGTTCTACTTCGATCACTCTCGAAATTGTGATGCCCTACGTCTCTCTCGCTCATTCTCTCCTCCCCCTCTCTCTCTCTTCTCTTCTTTCTTGCGCCCGAGCCGTCGCCAAGCACCCACCGTCGCCCGGCCACCATACCGCATCCAGCTCCGAGCGATCACCTCCGTAGACTCCCCTTGAGCTACTCGTTGTAACCCCGCAAGAAGAACATCAAGACCTTTCCTCTGTGCGACGAATTTCGCCGTCGACCGTCCGCCGTCGTCGTCGGGAATCTCGTCGATTCCACCGGCTCCGGTGAGCTATAGCTCGATTGCTCGCTCTCATACCTTCCTTACTCAATGGCGCACACTCCTGATATGATCTCGTCCAGGTTCTAGCATCGAGTTCGCCGGAAAAGTCATTCGTCCCCGCCGCCGTCCGCCGGAACGAGTATCTCCACGGTGAACTCCTACCTTCCGGTCTTCCTGTCGACGAGTTCATCAATCTAAGGGTGCGCACGGACGAGGTGAAGCTCATGCTCCCTCTATCTCCTTCTCACGGCGTCCTCCCCCGCCGGAACGCCGCCTCGCCGCCGCGGGTGCGCCGCCGCTCACCGCCAGCCGTGTCCTCGCCGCGCGCGTGTGCCCATCGCCTTGCGGCCGCTCCGCCTTCACACGTTGGTTGCAGCGCACAGGACCTCGTCGTCCAACTCGCCGCCGTTCAGCCGCCGTAGCCGCGCCACCGCCGCCGGTCACTGCTGCAGTGCGCGCGCTAGGGTTATAGAGTTCAGTGGCAATTCCGTAAATAACAGTGAACTTTGATTAAACTTCAAAAATCGATATAAATAGATTCTGAAGTCCAAAAATAGCAAACTAAATTTTGTTGGATTCCTCTTGAAGAGATCTATCCATAGAGCACCAAAGTGATCATTGTTCATGTATCCTCTGTCCTGTATAATTGTTAGAAGTTAAACCCTATTCAACCTTGTTTAATTCATAATAAATGATTTACATATCCAAAAATTGCAAACTAGGGCTTGTTGGAATCCTTGTGACATGCCCTTTCCAGTGGTCTATGATGTTCATCTTGTTTTTGTAAAGAGAACTAATTATAAATTTCTCTTTGATAAACTTGTCATCTTCTTAATAAATTAATCTAGTCATAAAATAACCTTGAGCTTGTGCATGTGTATAGTTTAGGTGATCACCTTTCACCATAATTTTGGGTTAGATCAGAACTGTTCATCCAAATTTTATAGGATTTATTCCTTGTTGTAGTTAGGTTTTGCCACTTAAAATAATTCTTTTAAGCATAAAATAGGTAAAATAAAGTGTTGATCTGTTCAAGCATGTTAGTAATGCTAGTAAGTCACTCCTGTCCAGAAATGCATTAAAACGATTTATCATGATTTCTTTAAGTTCTTTTAAGGATAATATAACAAGATAAGTAATAGGAATTTATGAAGGAAATACTTCAGACGAAAGTAATAAACAAGTCTAACATAATTTCAAAAACTGAACTTCACTTTTCAAATGCGAAACCAAGTCATTCTCATGGCATCACATAGTGGTTTATATTCTCTTTGCATTTTCATCCAATTGACATATATCATATTCTAGGAAACGACCAAGAGGAGGATATTCAACAGGATCATTCCTCTCAGGATCCAGAAGTTGAAGTTACTAACTTAGCTGTTGAGAGTCAAGGCAAGCCCCGGTTTCATTCCAACCCCTTCTTTACAACTTTTGATTTCTAGAGAATAATTGCTAGAGTGTCTAGGATGGTTGTGCACTTAGGTTATTGGAGTTGATTGGAAATCCACTTGCATGTTATCCCAGATGACCTATGATGTTATGTGTCTATCCTAGTAATTCGGTAGAATGTCTGCTATGCTTAGTTAAAGTACTCCATATATATATATATCAAGTATTGCTCCTGTGATTAAGAATTGAATCACTAAAGAGAAGATAAAGAATGAGTTTATATTATTGGTTGAGACCGGGCAGGGCATTGCATGTGTAGGATGGATTGGGAAGTCTAGGACTTCACGGTGGTAGCCCTGCCTAGTCGATTAAGGACCGATTCGTTGTTGGCCCCTTGATCAAGCATTGAACGTACCGAGTACATACTAGTGTAATGGGGACTAGTAAACTGACGTAGCATGTATGGTGGCATCGTTGTACAGCAACCAGTACAGCTGTATTGGGCAGGTTCAGGCCATGGGAGGTACGAGGTACCGTTGGTGGGACGGCTGCCCAATCTCTGAGACTGGACCCGTGCTTGGTGTCTACTGTCTTGTGAAAGGTTGCCGTATATGACCATCTCGAGTGGTGCGTATACGTCGTGTATCTCGGGTTTTCCCAGCTGGTGTAAATCGATTGGAATCGCTGTCCCTCGCAGTAATGAGTACCGCTTGCTCACTGAGTCTTCACGTAGCACATGATACTTGCTTATGATGATGATATATGTTATATTGTTGGATTATTGATGTTGATATCCTTATGCTTATTATTCAGATATGTCTATATTTCTATGCTTGTTTAGTTTCCATAATCATTTATGCTACTATTACTTAAGAAGATAAAACTTGAGCCAAAATATTGTAGAAATGATTTAGCTGCTTAGTGCGAGTCATTTAAAATCAGCCTTCCTATTGTCGGCCTTTGCATGTCTAGAGATATTTGACGGGTAAGACTTGCTGAGTAATTAGTACTCAGGCTTTGTGCCTTCGTTGTTTTCAGGTATTAATTGGAGTCTGATCAGCCGCAGCAGTGATGGGTGTTGCTAGTGTGATTATCTGATCGGGCATCAGATTGTCACTCATGCTGTATCGATGAGAGTAGTGTAATTCTCGTGTATCTTCCGCTTTCAAACTTATCGTTTATCACTTCCGCTACACTCTGAACTTATATTGTAATAATAATGAACTTGTTAATTAAGTCGAAAGTGTTGTATTATCTCGTGTCTGCTTAAACAGCACCGTGGGACAAAGATCCTGTGGATCGGGCTGTCACAATTAGTGAATGAATTTTAAGCTCTATCCTAATGTCATAACTCTGTCACCCAAGCAAACCACATTTTCTCTGTAGATAGTTCTCAGAATGTACTTTGAGTCCAATGCAGGTGGTTAGATTGCTTGGGGGCTCAATGGTCCCCACTAGCACCTCCATATGTCATTATATTGTAACATACGATAGTCAATGGAATAGAAAGGAAAGTGTAGATAAAATATTATATGATACAACAGTACCACTCTAAGTTACAAGGATAATTTATTTTAAGCTACAAGTTAATGACTGAGTTTGTAAATATCCTAAAACATATGGTAGTACATAATGCGCTCGATGAGCACCAGTCATGGCCAAGCAACATCCTTGAGCGTACTATACAGATGCATGGTGCATAGCTCTACGACAAGATCCTAAATGAGTAAGAGACCTCTACGCGTAAGAGCTGAAGCACGATGGTGAGCGGACGAGCAGCGACATCCTTCACATGTCAGAGAGAGCATATGTGTGAGGTCAATTCTAACATAGGGTGCACGGGACGTGTGTGTAGCTCCCTAGAGAAGGATGACAACCTCAGAGAGTTTGGCTCCGATGAAGGAGAATGACAGTGCGGAAACAAAGACTATAGATCTCTACGGTATTCACAGGTGAAAGAAGTTCTTTCGATTACAATTGATCATGTCACCAATAAAGTTAATGTACGCTTGAAAAATAAAAGACAATAGTCTTTTCTGCATCTCACTTCTGACAATATTTTTGCACAAATCTTTGCTAGTGAAAATCTTAACTAGTTAAGTATATCTGAGTTTGTTTTAATTGCACCAGTATATTTACAACTGGAGCTGAAATAATATTTCATAAACAATATTTGGACTATGAGAAATTCACATGTAATTATGGACCACTAGAATAATGCATGTGCCCTAGTTGCCAAGCTAAAAGCCAAGACCAAACCCTTTTGGCAGGGCTTATGGAGGGGGCTTTGCTTTGGCTTATAGCTAGGGCTGGCAATAAAACTCGCAGCTCGCAAGCTAGCTCAGCTCGGAGCAGACTCGACTCGACTCGGCTCGACTCGTTTCAATTTTTAACGAGCTAAGCTAGGTTTTTAGCTCGTTAATTTTAGGGAAAATTGGTTGTGTAGCACTGAAAGTTCCTGGTTCACGGAAAATACCACTGAAAGTTCCCACTAACTGAAAATACCATTGAAAGTTGCATGTCTACTCGGAAACTAGCACCCTCTTATTTTCTGGACTATTTGCCCTTGCCTGTTGGTTCTGATTGATGTGGTTACTTCTGCTGTACCCATATGCATCGAAGAAGAAGAGCAGACCGACTAAGAAAATCAACATGGCGTGAGCACAAACTGTACTACTGCACAAACTTGAACAGACCAACCAATTACCACAAATCGAGCATAAATCGTCCACAAATTTGAGTTCATATTGTCCAGAATCAGTTTCAACAGCAATCAAATTAGCTAGGGTTAGGGATTCATTCTTACACATTGGGGATCTAGAGCAATTCATCTTCAGGGCGTCCGGTCATGGTCGATCAGGCCAGCCCAGCTGCCATTTACTTTGTGGTCGAGCTGGGGGCAGCAGCTTGTGGTGGAGCTTGGCGGCGCTCCGTCGTTGACGAGCTGGTGCAGGTTGCGCGGCTCCTCTGTCGACAAGCAGAGGCGGAGCAGGCACCGCGGGACCCGGAGAAGAGGGGGCCGGCGGTGATTCGGGGAGCAGGGGCGGCAGGTCCTGTAGGAGAGGGGGGCAGCGGGTCTTGGAGGAGAGTGGGACGGCGGCTCGGCGGCATCAACGCAAGAGAGAACAGAGGCTGGCTGCTCTGTCTTGCTCGAACGGTTAGATGATGAGAGAACGACTGAACAAGAGGAGCCAATGGTTGCTCAAGGGCACTTCAGTCATTTTCCCTATGCATCTTAAGCAAAATGCTAATTCCCGAGTAGACATGCACCTTTCAATGGTACTTTCCGAGACACGAAACTTTCAGTGGTATTTTCCGTAACCGACGAACTTTGATGCTACTGAACCAATTTTCCCTTAATTTTATGAGCCAACTCGAGCCAGCTCATGAGCAGCTCGCGAGCCAAAACGAGCTGTGTGAGAACAAGAAACCTAGCCCACGGACCAGGCCCCTCGTCTAAATTCTTCTTTATAAAAGCTCAATCCGCGTACAAGCCTGAACGTATAATTAAGGGCAGGTCACAACACCTGTTATGTTCCTATACATCTACGCGCGCCGCCACCGCCGCCATCTGCAAAGGAGCACGCGTCGCTGATTTGTCATCCTGCTTGAAGATTGCAACATGTAATCTTTTATTCGTATGCTTGTTTAAGATATTTGAGTTACCTTGGATAGATGGACATGCACGAGTGATGATTGAAAGGATCAAGGGCACCGAGAGGGGGGGGGGGGGGGGGGGTGAATCGTTGTCTCAATAATTTCTCCTAAACGTACTTAAGGTGTGAAGCTAGCAAGACTAGATATGGTGATATCAAGAAGCTAGCAATGCGCGCACACAATCTAGTCTAGCAACAAGCAACACCCTAACAAGCAATTCTACTAAGTAACAAGAGACAACCTATCAAGCAATTCTACTAGCATGAAAGTAAATGCGGAAGCGTAAATGCTAGTAAGTAAAGGAGATAGAGATAGGAATGCTCATGATGTTTTTCCCGTGGTCTCGGAAGGATGGCGCCTTCCCCTACTCCACGTTGGGTCACTCCCGTCGGAGTCTCGACCCCGTCCCTCCGCTCGAAGGCGATCCCTCCTAGAGCACACTTCACCCTCCGAGTGAAGTCGCGGGCACGTCCCGCCGGGCTCTCTCCCAGGTACTCCTCCGGAGGTAAGGCTCCGCACTTGATGCGTGCCAAAGGGCGCTCCACTAGTGATGCTTCTTTCGCACGGGAAGCTCCAAGACCGTGTACAAACTTGTGTCGGCTTCCACAATCTCCTTGGACAGCTCAACACCGACACCTAACCGGTCTAGGCCTTGCCATAGACCAAGAGTAACAAACCGAAGTGACTCTCTCAAGCTCACACTAGCCTAGAGATCAAGTGGATGCAATTGCTACTCTCTCAAGCACTAGGATCACTCCAAATCCTTCACAAGTGCTTCTCTCCCTTGCTCTTGGCTTCCTCTGAGTTTCCTGTACTCCCACAATGGCCAAGAGACCCCTCAAGGGGCGAGCAACCAACTATATATAGGCTACCAACCCAAAACTAGCCGTTGCTCAAAAGTGCCCAGAAAATCTAGAGACCGTACCATGGACCGTACCGTCCGGTCCTTTCTGACCGTACCGTCCGGTCTCTATTTCCAGGCATTCTTCCATTTCCTTCTTCTTTCTCTAGACTTCTCTAATGAAGACCGTACCATACGGTCCCTAAGACCGTACCGTCCGATCAATAGTCCGGTCTTCATTTCCTTCACTTCCAGAAACTTCAGCTTCTCTGTACAGAACTCCTCTGATGACCGTACCATACGGTCCCTTGACCGTACCGTCCGGTCAATACTACGGTCTTCATTTTCTCAGCATCCTGAGACTTCACTTCTCTGTCTGGATCGGCGAAGTGGAGCGGCGGCGGCGGCTTGGTGGTGTGGCGGCGCGGTGCTAGGGTTTGCAGGGCGCGGTGAAGCTGGAGCTTGGGTGGCGTGCGGCTGCAGCTGGTGGCGGAGCTCGTCGGTGAGGTACGCGACAGCGGCGGCGAAGCGGCAGGCTGTACGGCGGCGAGGGCGTGCGGGAACGGCGAGGCGGGAGCACAGGCGCGGTGAGCGGCGGCGTAAGTCGAAGAGGATGCACAGTAACCGGCGAATTCCCGTTAGATTAGGTTAATTTTGAATCGACGGTCGAGATCAATCCGGAACGGAATCAACGGCGTAGATTGAATTTGATCTCCCGATGAATTGACCAGACCGTATGGTACGGTCCTAGAGATCGTACGGTACGGTCTCCTTCTTACCCCTGACAGTCTCTAGAGAGACCGTATGGTACGGTCATCAGGACCGTATGGTCCGGTCTCCATTCTGCCTCAGGGTTTAAAGGAACTCGTGCAAAAGCACACCGTATGGTACGGTCCCTATGACCGTATGGTATGGTCTAGTCCAGAAAAACTGATTTTCAAGGAATTTCCTTCTAAGTCCAAGTTTCTCACACAAAAACCAAATAAACACCAAACATGGACTAGAAGGGGAACTCTCAAACACTCCTTTGAAAATAAACCAATATAGGTTGCGCATAGGCTTATAGTAATTTTTCAAACAGCAAATAAGATGCATCCAATAACAACCAAAAGAGATAAAACCAAAGGAGGGGTATGTATGAGCCCTTTGCCTATGATCCGTGCAAGTAGATTTAACCTTGAGGATCATTTAGCAAGACTCAATGGGCATGAAGCGCAATTCTTTTCTTTTGTCACACTTCTATGAGATGTGAGATCATATTGCGAATGAAGCACTTCCTCATAGTGTGACCACTCCTTTGTGATTTCCTATATGCAATGCATGAGACAAGCATATCATACAAATGCAAGGGAAATTTAAACATGCCATGTGATATGCAAGCAAAGTTCAACGCATAAAGGAAACCTACTCAAGGTCAAGTTTGAGCCTCTCTCAAGCTTACTCACTATGAGCCAAACCTTGCCTTGAGTTCATTGGTCCGCCAACTCAAGCATCCCCCTTGCTCATAGCTATCTTGAGAAAGTTAGACTTTGAACTAATTTTTTTGTTCTTTTCTTTTTAGTTATTTACACATGCATGGATGCAAACATACTAGTTCACAAAGGAGTACCTAGCTACCATACAAGCAATACAAGAAAAGAAACTATTATGATACAAGTTACCTCCTTAAAGAGTAGATATGTCGGTGAAGCATTCATTGCTTGTGGTGGACCTTCATGAGTTGACGTCGCGGCACACGGTCCACCACCAACACCCTTCTAGGTCTTGTCCTTGGGAGTCCACTCGCACTTGGTTGGCCTCTCAAGGTCAACAATGCACTTGGGCACCCAAATCCTTCTCGTCTTCGTCCACTTGTTCGGTGATCCAAGAGCTTTTGCATTCAGTTTGCCCCGCTTGTCCCTAAAGAGCTTGTAGTGTGTATTCTCATGGAACAAGTTAGCGGTAGGCAAAACTTTGGAACTTCTCACCTTGGGACAATTCTTGCTAGTGTGCCTATCCTGGCAACACTTGTCACAATAGTAGTCGTCCGCCATGAGAGGTACCACCCAAGGGGGAATGTTGTCATCCTTGCCGATGAGGTTGATGGCGGCGGGGTAGGAAGAGCACACTTCACCCTCCGAGTGAAGTCGCGGGCACGTCCCGCCGGGCTCTCTCCCGGGTACTCCTCCGGAGGTAAGGCTCCGCACCTGATGCGTGCCAAAGGGCGCTCCACTAGTGATGCTTCTTTCGCACGGGAAGCTCCAAGACCGTGTACAAACTTATGTCGGCTTCCACAATCTCCTTGGACAGCTCAACACCGACGCCTAACCGGTCTAGGCCTTGCCATAGACCAAGAGTAACAAACCGAAGTGACTCTCTCAAGCTCACACTAGCCTAGAGATCAAGTGGATGCAATTGCTACTCTCTCAAGCACTAGGATCACTCCAAATCCTTCACAAGTGCTTCTCTCCCTTGCTCTTGGCTTCCTCTGAGTTTCCTGTACTCCCACAATGGCCAAGAGACCCCTCAAGGGGCGAGCAACCAACTATATATAGGCTACCAACCCAAAACTAGCCGTTGCTCAAAAGTGCCCAGGAAATCTAGAGACCGTACCATGGACCGTACCGTCCGGTCCCTTTCTGACCGTACCGTCCGGTCTCTATTTCCAGGCATTCTTCCATTTCCTTCTTCTCTGTCTGGACTTCTCCAATGAAGACCGTACCATACGGTCCCTAGGACCGTACTGTCCGATCAATAGTCCGGTCTTCATTTTCTTCACTTCCAGAAACTTCAGCTTCTCTGTACAGAACTCCTCTGATGACCGTACCATACGGTCCCTTGACCGTACCGTCCGGTCAATGCTACGGTCTTCATTTTCTCAGCATCCCGAGACTTCACTTCTCTGTCTGGATCTTCAATGAAGACCGTACCATACGGTCCCTAGGACCGTACCATCCGGTCTCTTCTGCATAAGCTGAAAACTTGATCCACTTCTTGATCCTTGCTTCCAACTTCTCCATTCTTGGTTCCTCTTCTTCTCTTCAGCCACCCTAGCCCTCAAGAGACTCACAATGCATCCATATGATCTCTAACCTAGTGTGCTCTAAGAGAACCAATTCAATCCCTCTTGATAGTCCGGTTTTTCCTATGGACTCAAGCTAACATCTATACCAAGCCAACACTTGCTTGGATCTATCATGTCCTTAGCCTTGATCCATCTTCAACCTTGACTCCATCAAGTTCTCGATCCGAATTGTCGAGGCAACCAATCACCAAGTCGTCGATAGAGATAGGGTTTGTGAGACGACGCTTTCCTTGACGTGACCATTTATATATCCTGCATGGAAATGTTAGTCACATCAATATAGTCACCCAATCACCAAAACATTCATACCTTTGGGTTTCCAAACTCCAATGGCCATGAAGCTTACAATGATATATGTTATTTGCACATGTGCTGCTTTTTCTTGTTTTAAAAAGTTATTGAAAAATGTGTTTTTTATCCTTAGCTCATTGAGCTGTAACGAGCTAGCTCGTGAATATATAGAGCCGAACTGAGCTACCCATTTTGCTCGTTTACCTTAATGAGTCGAGCCGAGCTAGCTCAATATTCTAAAGAGCTAGAGTGAGTTGAGCCGAGCCGTGCCGAGCAGAGCTGGCTCAGCAGCCAGCCCTACTTATAGACCCATAGGCCATAAGCCTGCCAAACAACAAACAAGCAAAACAACTTAACTATTGCTACAAGTTGTAACAAGCCGTTTGCGAATCTGTACTAGAATAGGCCTTCTTCTGCATAAGCTAGAAAAGTAGTTATTTGTAGCTCACTCTTCAGATAAGCTGTTTTATAAGTGTTTTGCTAAACGGTTTGACTAGATAAACCAAAATAATCAGAATTAGCCAATAAGTTTTTTTCGTCAAGATAATGCAGCATAAAAACTGTTTTTTTTTTTTGGCATAAACATAAGCTATGCCAGACATGCCCTAGATCTTATACGTCCAACTGTGGTAGCTTGCCTTGCTGCAAGTTTTTATATATCCAGGTATATATCTTAGGTTAACTATTCAAAATAAATTATTATTTTTTATGCTAATTGCAAGAGCTTTGTGTAAAGTACAAATAGGGCGATTTGTTCAAAAAATTCTGCTTTTTTATTTATTAACTTCTTTTGAACTAAATCAAACAATAAAGGCTGCCTATAATTACCTCAAATCTATTACTTCTTGTCTCTTTGTGAGGTACAAAATATTGATGACAAGGAAGATACCATATGGTGTTGCAACACAAACAACTAGTAGGGGCGGCAAGATGATTTCTAGTTACATATTTGTTGATATGAGAAAGTTTGGTAAGTCAATGATGAAATGGTCTGATGCTAGACAATATGTTACTAATATAAGTTTCTTCAATTATTTTGCCTTCCTTTTTATCAACGGTAGATTTATTTCAACTACTGTAAACGAGTTTAAAAAACTCAGTCAAATCTGTTATTATATGCTCGATGTAACAGACTAACATTTTACTTTAATGAATATCCCGAAATATTCAAATCCAATTTAAGCTTCCAAGGGGACACTGCGTAGGTAGTTGCTGGTCCAGTATGCGGTAAGAATTAGCATGTTCTCCGGTTACTTGCTCATGATTTGTCGATTTTTTTTTTTGTGGGCATTCATAGTGAGCGGAATTCATGTTTCCACGTTTCTGAGTACATATAAGCGTATCGAAAATTAATCCTGGAACAGGTCACTCATGTATCACTGTGCACGTAATACATGCATAAACTATGTCCCCTTGTCGGTAGTCATTTCAAATAACCTTCGTTTGTCCTTGCACCATTGTAAGAGCCTTATGATGCATCATTGAAAAAGCAGGAGGTTGCTATTTAAACATAATATACTAAAAACCCTCCGTAAATATTCTCACTGTGGTTGTTCACATAGTTACAATATATAAAGTTATATATTGAAGAAAAACACTTTGTTGTACTAGTGTTTTTTTAGAAGAACTTTGTTGTACTAGTGTTTGTAATTGAGATGGATATGGGCATATTTGTTGTGTGCTCAAAATTGTCCTATGCCCTATGTCCCGATCATAATATATGGACAGCTTAAGTTTTGGTCTAGGGCTTTTGCTTACTAATAGTTGGCCATGGATCAGCAATAAAACATAAATAAGATGAGCAAGAAGGGACAATGGATTGCCAAATAAATACAGCAAATGGGTGTAAAAAAAATTATCATGGATGAACAACTTTTGCCGATGTAGCTAGGTTCGGATACAATCCAAATTTATGGAGTGTGCGCTGCATAGGAAAATCCAACCTGAATGTTTTGAATTAATGATAACAGTTTTTTTAGAATAATTGATGTTAACAGTTAGAAAGCATCCAATTGGCTGAAAAGCATTCTAAACTATTATAGCATTCTATTGTGCCATGACATATTCAGAGTAAGTGGAGAAGAAGTGTGCTTGAGAATTGAACGAAAAACATACAACATATTCCGGGTTCATACTCATTCAATCAAGAAGTTCATCCACAAAGGTACACTACCTAAGAAAACGACATAGGTGACGGGCAAAGACACAAATAGGTGACGGGCTCCCGACTCGTCACCCCTAACCCGTCACCGATATCAAAAGGAAAGGTGACGGGCATTTGTCCGTCACCTGTAACTACTAACAGGTGACGGTCTTCATATGCCGCCCGTCACCTATAGGAAGTTAGGGTGACGGGCTTCTTATGATGCCCGTCACCTGTTCGGATGGTGAAGGTGACGGGCTTATTATGATGCCCGTCACCTATTTGGATGGTGATGGGTGACGGACTTCCTGTGTTGCCCGTCACCTATTTTGATGGTGATGGGTGACGGGCTTCATGTGTTGCCCGTCACCTGTTGAGGTTTAATGGGTAACGGGTTTCTTATGTTGCCCGTCACCTATGTTGCCTGCCCCATTTAGGGAGATACTAGCTGCATCCAGGCTTTGGCAGCCATCACAAACACAAATTGTACTCATAATCGCATACAGAGAGCCAGACATGTGCATCTAACCATGATCTCAACGCCAAACATGTAGATCACAAAGACATCATAAATATTATCAAACAAGTTGTTTATCATCTCAAACACAAGTCATCAAGTCAGATACACATGCTTCATAGTAAGTTTTATCATCACAAAAGATCGCGCACGTCGTCACAAGCTTAGATTACAACACAGTTACTCATTCGACGTACAAAAGAACTCGCCTTTCTTGTTGATACACTCACTCACTAGGAAAGAGGCAAGCCTGTCCCGAATGTTTTGCAACACGGCATCCTCAAATGGTGATTCTGGAAATGCAATGTCCTGCAAGCATAGAAATCAACATAAGCCACAACTGTAACAGTAGTTGATCAACCTAAGAATTACTGCAGAACAGGATCAGTAGAAAGTAACAGAGGAAAAAAAAATGCGAGAATGACATGGACATAGGCCACTCAATATGCAAATCACATTATTGCTTTTGTTTTCAAGAAAGTAAACCCAACACAATACTTAGGGGAGTCTGCCTGCATGTGTCGTTTCCTTCTTAAATGAAAAACTATTTTAGGAAAACAAGCATTGATCTTTATCAGTGCACTTAATTTTTTCTTTTATTTAACATGCAAGTTGATCATGTTCACATAGAAGTTTAACTGAACTTATTAAGAGTAAAATGCATGGAGGATGCCTATAACTGCAATATCTTGGTTATGTTCAGATTTTAGCCCATGACCCATATCATCTCAAGTTAGCGCACAGATAGTTCCTTGGTCCATCACACATATTAGCACACAGATAGTTCCTTTCTAACACCCAGATAGTGAGCTCACGAGATCACATTATTGCAGCGAGATTTCAGGGGGAAACAGCAGTTGTACCCCCCCTGAAATCTCGCTGCAATAATGCTGCTAAACTTGCCCCTTGATGTATGCAGACCAATAATATATCCACGAATAGCGTACTTTATTTCGAGTTCATTGCTACAAAGATCTTGCTGAACATTCTGCCCTTTTCAGAGATTCCTGCCATTCAACAGGAAGTGAGCAAGCAGTAAGTTTCTTGACATTGCAATTCTTTTCTGCTTGCTACTTGTCTACATCAACCAGCAAAAAATTATTCAACCTTGTGCAGATGTATCATTATTACTTCACATCAGATTGCTAAACTCACAGATTATTGTTGTTGAATCCATAGTGGATGACATAATCATTTTGAGTCCACGTTTCTTGCACTGTATCAGTTTATACCATATGCCTGAGAAGAACGTTGTTGCTACTATATACTGCTAGGAGCACTCACAAAAAGAATAAGGTAATGCCAGTTCAAATTAAAATACTAGTGCAATTACTTACATCTATGCTCTGGCCGGATATAGATGCTTCTGCAATTATCAACATATGCTGTGCAACATAGAATCCACACAGTTTGCTTCCTGAAGGCTGTTGGCAGCACTACAAAATAACAATTATTTTCAGGTCACATGCTAAGTGATACATGATTTTTAGGGAGAGCACGCATGTGTCACTTCGAAAACTACATACTGGGAATCGAGTGTCTTCCTGCAACATGCAACCGTCTACCTTCGGATCGTATCCCGGACGCACCGATGATTATATGTGAGGTAAGCCCTACAAGGAAAGGACGATGCAACATTAAAGAAAAAAGACGATGCTCAGGACGATCGAACTGGGTATATGTGTAACTTATGTTAAGAATTTACTCGTTTATAGCAGCGCTGATCTCAAGGTAGTTACGCCCAAGTAGAGTGCCATCATCTCCCTTTGGTCTACTCGAATCAAGGTACCACACCATTTTTTGCTTGAGTGATATGACTACCAAAACGCAGTGGCCACCTGTGTTGTGAGGGAACATAATGTACTCCTTGTCCTTGTAGGTCCGAATCGCCTTAACCAACAACTTCACCGCTGCTTGCCTGCTATCATTCAAATTGTCGATCGTCATGGGAGCTGGGTCAACAAATCCACATGGCCCTTTCATTTCTTTCATCAAGTGGCTGCACATAAAGATAATTATCTCAGAATAAAGTGCATGAAGTCATGAGTGCAATGCGACAAGAATCACTGAAAAAGGATTTCGTATGCTTCCGCTATAAACAAAACACTGCTGCTCTGTCCAAAAAGAAAAGAATCTGGCTATATGATTTCACTAAGTCGAAAATCGACAGAAGTTATTGGAGCATGGAGTCATTTTTACTGAAAAGAGTACATGAAAACATGAATTTTAGTGGTGGTCTCATGTCCATTGGGTTTATATTAATTTCTGTACATAAATTACAATATTAAAAAGTGTGTATGTACTTCACATGAAAAAGCAGGTTAAAAACTTGATACATGCAGGAAACTATTTTCAATGGACAGTAAGTTCCATAACAAACTTCTGAAAAGTGGATTTGTATTTTTACCATTCACTGATATTGCATTATGGTATAAACAAGTTAGAAGATATTTTAATTAAAAACATGATATGCAGTATCAGTTCAGGGTGTGTTATGATTTTTAACATGCAGACCACAGCAAAAATAAGCAAACAATACTGGAACTGAAACTTTAGGAGCCATAGTTATTTCCTGACGAATTTGCGAAGATTTCAAATCAATTAGTTCTATCATGTTCAGAACTTCAGACTGTTAGCTTTTCTGCTGCCTACTTCAAGCATGTTCAGAACTTCAGACTGTAGAACTTTCTGAATTTTCGTCATTTCATTTCCTCCTAAGTTGCACTCAAGTTCCACCACTTCCACAGCTCCAAAACTAATGAAACTTTTTCTGTTGTTGCTACAGGTCATCACGAATCCATTTGAACTAGTTTCACTCAGAAAAGTTCTACAGATTTCAAACTGTAATTCTTCAAAGTTGACATGTTGATAAGGTTTGTGATTCTTAAGGACTGAAAAAGGTTTTATAAAACTCAAGAAAAAGGTCCATAAATCATGGTCTGATATGAAGTAAATTTTAAAACTGTTAGATGGACAGGTTTGCACAGGAAAACTGTGAGTTATTTCTCATAGCTTGATTGCACTCATTTGAATTTTTGGGGGTCTGGCAGTACGCAGGCCTAAATTGTTGACGTTAAGGAGAACAGAAATAAAAATATACAGGCACGAAGGTTATCCTTTTTAGTTGGAATGCTATACATGAAATTTTTTTTGACATAATTCATGTTAAATGATATTCTAACAACATTATTCATATTGTAGGACTTTGCAGTATTGCAGCGAAAAAATTTATGCTTTTAATCTGAGAAAATACATACTAATACATTTAATCTTAGCTTTATGTCCATATCACCATGAATCTGAAGGAATCATATTGTTTATAACTTATATGCAGTTTGACTTAACAGTCTCTTAGAGCCAAATCATGTAAGTACATATGTATATCTCCAGGGTAAATAAATGAGAACATCAAAGAAGGAATGACTAGTGGCAAAGGACTTACAGCGTGAAGCAACGGAGTAATGAGATGTCCAGTGCGCCGAGATTGAACAGGGCGTACATGTCACCAAAGGACAGGTCTTAGCCCCATCTCTTTAAGGTCTTCTCGTGCATTTCTATGGTCCCTGGTTTTTCCTGGCACATTGAACAATGTATTAACAAGGCTTTCACAAACGTTCTTCTTGACGTGCATAGGATCGATAGAGTGGCGGATGTCCAATTTCTTCCAGTAATTTAGCTCCCATAGAATCGACTGCTTATTCCATGGCCCCTCAGCATCAGACCTTTTTCGTTTTCCGAGAGCAATGTTGAGATCTTTAACTTGATCATATACATCATCTCCTTTGATGTGCCTTGGAGGCGGTGCCTTCTCATCGGTGCCATCAAACTGATCCTTCATTTTCCGGAAATGGTGCTTTACGGGGAGAAATCGCTGATGGCGCATGTACACTATTTTCCTGGAGTGATTTAAATAGATGCACTCAGTTCCATCCAAGCAGTGAGGGCAGCCTGAACCCAACCTTTTACTTTGCCCTGACAAGTTGCGTTGTGCTGGCAGATCAGTGATCGTGACGAACAAAATGGCGCGTAAGCTGAAGTACTCACGCATGTGCTCATCCCAAACCTCGACACCTGGGGACCATAGTTTCTTTAGATCATCAATCAAAGGCCTCAAATATGTGTCGATGTTATTCCCTGGTTCATGTGGCCCTGGTATCAAAATTGACAACATGATGTATTTTCGTTTGTTGCATAGCCAAGGTGGAAGGTTGTATATAGTCAAGAATACAGGCCATGTGCTATGCGAGATGTTGTTTTCAAATGGATTCATGCCATTAGTGCTCATTGCAAGCCTGATATTTCTTGGATCGCTAGCAAATAGTTCATCCATAGAATCAATGTTTTGCCATTGAGATGAATCCGCAGCGTGACGTATCAATCCATCATTATCATTGTGCCCCTCTTTATGCCAGCGAAGCAATTTAGACTCCTTCTTGTTTGCGAACCAACGCTTCAACCGAGGAATTATAGGAAGGTACCAGAACACCTTCCTAGGAGGCCCATTCCTCCTAGTGTTGTTCACATCACCATCATCCTTCTTACGCTTGTACCGGTCAGTCCCACAAACGGGACACTTATCTAGATCTTCGTATTCTTTGCCACGATAGACGATACAATCATTCTTGCACGCGTGGATTTTCTCAATCTCTAATCCAAGAGGACATATTATCTGCTTTGCCTCATAAACTGTCTCGGGCACCAAGTTTCCCTCTGGCAACATATCCCTCAGCAGATCCAATAATGCTAAAAAGCTCCTGTCGGTCCACCCATGGCTTGCCTTCAGCTGTAGAAGCTTAAGAATTGCATACAGTCGGCTGTATGTGGCCTTGCAACCAGGAAAGAAAGACCTCTTGGACTCTGCAATCAATTTCTGAAACTTCGCAAGCTCACCATCATTATACTCATCATGTCGTTCGGCATCGCGCAACATCTCACTAACATTTTCAACATAATCCACCATGTCTTCATCGCTCAAAGCTAGTGCATCTGCCTCAGAGTTGTCACGATCTATGTCACCAAATCGGAGTTCTTCATCTATGTCAGCAGAAGGGACTCCTTGACTCGAACGATTGGTTGGGAGTGGGCACCCTTCCACCTCCTCTTCATTTTGGCCTTCCTCACCATGCATATTCCAGCATGTATAATTTTTCTTGAATCCGCGTGTAATTAGGTGTATTTCAAGCACATCCGGTTCACAAAACTTCTTTTGGTTGTTGCAATCACGACACGGACAGTTCATTGCCTTTTTATTCTTGTCTTTCATATCCTTTATAGCAACTCTAACGAATGACTTCACCCCCTTCAGGTAGTCCTCGCACATCTTGCCGGGATACATCCAAGTTCGATCCATCTACACAAGCAATTGCATCTATAATCAATAGTGGCTATATATGTAATGAAAAACAAGTGATTAAGTATCACATAAAAGCCATTGAATCATTGGTGGCACGACGAAGATCAATCAACATAATATCTAATCTTATAGAACTTCAACTCACATGCATCTTATTTTAACATATGCATTCCATTTTGACATAGAGATCTAGAAAATAAGGAAAAAAAAAGAGAAAGAGACAAGAGACACACCTTAGCCACCGAGAGACAACACAAAAGCCGAGTCAGCTCGTCACCTAGTTTTGGTCACCAACCTTCTTCGGATACGACCAACTTGATACATCTACATACATAATTGCATTTATGATCAAGGATTGGTCTATATAATGAAAATCTTGTAATTAAGAGTATCATGTAAAATTCCATCAAATCAATGGTGGCATGAGGAAGTTTGAAGAACACAACATCAAATCTAACACAATTTCAGAACATATGCATCCAATTTTCATATAGGCTGGAAAAATCCCGAAATTGAAGAACACACATAGAGATCTAGCAAAAAGAAGGGAACGGAAGAGGAAAGAGTATAAAACACACCTTAAGAGGGCCAAGAGACAATAGAAAAGGTAAATCAGACAGGATTTAGTTGAATTTCCAAAACATGGCGAAAAAATCGCCTAGGAACCAACAGGGCGGAGCTTTGGGTGAGAAAAATGGGGAAAGTGGTGGTTGCCCGATCAGAATTATTGCCCAGACTAATAGGTGACGGGCAACATCACAGCCCGTCACCTATATATTCTAAGAAAGGTGACGGGCCCCCATGTGGCCCGTCACCTATTAGACCGAGGACAAATAGGTGACGGGCCATATCAAAGCCCGTCACCCCTATGTCCAAACAAAGGTGACGGGCGTAGTGTCGCCCGTCACCTAATATTCAGCCGCCTGATAGGTGACGGGCTCTAATGTTGCCCGTCACCTATTACCTTCCCCCACCTGTACATTCATCGTGTCTGGTGACGGGCGTCAATGTGGCCCGTCACTCTTCCATTTTAGGTGACGGGTTAAGAAAGCCCGTCACCTATGTTCCTGTCACCTTTAGCCAGTTCTTACGTAGTGGTACCCATTCTTTCCCCAACCCAGTTAAGCACCAAGAGGAGGTTTAAGTAGTACATACACCAAACAAAGTTATCTTCTATAGTCAACTGTTCAAACAGACATGCAGGTATTTTTAAAAAGAACAGATACCAGTTATTCCGTTGGTTCTAATTAATTAGTTAATCAAGGTGAATATCAAACTCAATTATTTGTCACACAAGATGAGTATGCAACCTGTCTGGTTGCTGGGTAAATCAAAGTCAACTGTTCTAGCTACCGGTAGAATGGCAAAAAGAAAAAGAAAAAAAAGGGGAGTCACGCGTCCGGCACATGTGCCGCAACCAACTCTGTTGGTTTGTTGTATTAGATATGCTAGGTTTTCCTAACTTCTAGCTAGTTTGCTTAACAACCAACGTATATCTGTTAGTAATCCTGTGCGCATAAATACGCACCCTGATCAATGGAATTATTCGTCGCGTCATTCTTTCCTACTTTCATTTTCTATGGCGCAGTCCGCATGTTATGGGGAGGCATTTTGTGGTAGTAAGAGATTCTCTATAATTATTTTGGATTAACTCTAGTTCGTTTTACATAATCACATCACAGAATCAGGATAAGCTATTTTTTCAGCTTCCGGCCCTTTAGTTTAATTCCAATAATCAATTCACAGAATCTGTCTCTAGTCATTACTTCTGGTACAACTTCACTCATTGTACCTGAGAATCAGCTTAATGCTTAGGCCCCAATTGGTAGGGCTTCCAGCTTCGGCTAGGGTAAATCCCTACCGAATGGTTCAAAAAAGAAGTGCTTCAGCCTCAAAACTGGGAGAAACCGTTTTGCAAATGAACCGAGAGCCCGGAGCCACAAAAAAGGTAGCTTCACATGGCTGCTCCTCTTCGGTAGCCACATGAAGCCATTTTGCAAAACACTTTTAAAAGTGCATTAGCTGACAACAGAGAGGGCCAGAATTGGAGCCATTTTGAAGGAGCCGGAGCTATACCAAACATGCCCTTACTCCCTTATCACATGATAGATATACAAGATTACGAAACACATTTCACACATAAACATCACAAATACGTGCGCCGAATATAAGCAAAGTAGCAATATAGGCCACCCAGTCGCGTGGCCACACACAGGACCATGCGCTTATTTAGGTACGTGTTGCTTATATAGCTGTACGTACGTATATATTGAAGCATAGATGGATGCACACTGGAGGCGCGCGCGCTCACGTCAAGGGCGAGCAGTAAACGGGCGCTCGCCTTCCACGTTGCCTGGGGGGTCGTAGTTGCAGATGATGAACACGGCTCCGGACGTGCAGACGGTGCGCGCGCAGCCGATGCGCGTCGAGTTGCTCCACACCACCTACGTGTAGGTTCCGCACTTCTTGCCGGGGTCGCAGGTGTTAGTGTTGTAGTGATAGTACTCCTTCTGGGCCGCCCACAGCCCCACCGCGTCCGCTGCGGCCCACGCCTGCCCGGCGGGCCCCCTGAAGAGGTTCTCGCCGTACGGCCCGTTGGAAACCTTAAGTTGGCAGTCGACGCGGCGTTTCGCCGCGTAGCTCCCCGAGTAGTTCGCCACCTCCGTGTCCCATTCCACCGGGCCGACGCCATCAGCGGCACGAGCCTCGTTGTGGAGGTCGACGAAGTCCTGAGGCTTGTTCTGGGCCGAGGCAGCCGCAAGCAGGGCCACTGCCATGGCAAAAGCAAAGGCGATTTCGCTCCTGGAAAACGACATGATGCTTCCAGCTGCCTAGTCTTGTGGGATGAGAGGTGTTGGAAATTATTCTGTATTTACTGTCGATGATATGAGACCCGGGTATACTCAAGATATAACAAGGCCGAGTGATCCAGTAATGGGGAATCGATTTGGCCCCAGAAGGACCGGGTGGCCCGACGACCTAAAGTCAGTCGGCCCACTCGGATAGGAGATAAACATCGATTAACTTGTACTACAAGGCTGGTTACTATGTAACCAACTAGGTTTAGATCTATGTAACACTGCACCCCCGACTATATAAGGCGGGCAGGAGTCCTACAAAAAACTCTCTTGCAATACATCATACCAGCACAGGACGTAGGGTATTACGCCTTTGGCGGCCTGAACCTGTATAAACCCTCGTCTCCTGTGTTACCATCGTGTTCTTGATTCTCGTACACCCGTAAAATAACTATCGAGGCTCCAAAACCTCGACAGTGGCGCGCCAGGAAGGGGAAGTACGAGAGTCCACCACGTCGAACTCGATGGCTTGCAACTTCACCAGCAACTTCGTCGAAGGCAACAGGATCTCTTTCGGGAGCCTGCACTTCATCGCCGACCGCCGCGGAGAGCTCCAGCCCGTCAACTCGGCTGCACACAAGCTCACCCGGCTGGCGGCTCCATCAACTCGGCAAGATCCAGATCCAGCTAGTCTGGGTTCCGGATCAAGCCACGACGCCCTCCCTGCAAGGAACTACGCGGACTACTCGCTGGCCGAGTTGCGCGCCTGCATGGAGGCGGTCAAGATCGGATCTGCTCCACCGAGCCCTGCTCGAGGTCCCGTTCGGTTCCCGTTCGGGCTCAACAACCAGGCCACGATCTGTCAAGATCTGAGTCCTGAGATCTTCGGATCCTTAGCAGATCCAGCACCTGAACAGATCGGATCTTTCGAGACCGACTCGTTCGGAGACTACCCCGATGAATCCGTGCTACGCACGCTTCCTTGGGAGAGCACAGCCTTGAGCGGTACACCACCGTTCGAGTGCTTCATGGCGCAGATCAATCTGCATACTGATGCAACTGCTGCAGCGGCTGCGGCGGCAGCCGGCAATCAGGCAACAACGCCATCGCTGGCGCAGAAGCAGAGGCTCCAGTCGGCGGAACCTCTACGCAGCGCAACATCAGGTTGCGCGGTCGGTTGCGCGGTCGGTAAGTCCACGACGACCTCATGCAAGAGTACAACGGGCACCAAGTCTTCGCGACTCCCCAGGACAACGCGGTCGGCGCCATTACACTCCTCGATCAGATCGCCCGACAAGTCGCCAACAATCCGGATCCCACCCTCACCCCGATGGTGGAGAAGGCTAAGGCAATGACGGCCGCTGCAGCCCAGCAAGCTGCCGCCGCGGCTAACTTCACCCCGGCCAGAGAGGACTCTGGGGCGCGAGGCGCGTCATCTCAGAGCGTCGACAAAACCGCTTCTCTCTCAGAGGACCGGTCGCAGACCCCAGAAGATGAACGACGGCGCCAAGGTCATGAAAGACGCCCAGAGGCGCGCCGCAGCGCCCTAGATCGGCTTGGCCGGCCTGAAGATCATCGCGCCAGAGATCGACAACGGTCACCTGGCAAACGACCCGTCTTGGAGCGCCTGACTTATCCCAGAGGCGACCCCCGCCACGTGACTGCTGGGGACCAAGAAGAGGAACGCAACCCCAGGCGCCACAACGAAAGCCGTGGTGCTGAAGCTGAAGCTCCAAAAGCTCCTCATGGGCGGAATGACCGGCGTCCTAGAGACGACCGAGACCACCGGCGCCCCAGAGGCGACCGAGATCAGCACCGCCAAGACGACCGTCATCACCGTGGTGGCCGTGACGACAACCTTGGTCGTGACGATCGTGACCACCGACCTCGCCATGACGATCAAGACCGGCGGCGTCGTCGCGACGACCGCTCTCCTACCTACTACTCGGATGACTACGAGGAACCGGAGATCCATCCGAGCGGCACCACCCGGGCTCGGGGGTTGCGCTGCCTCGCCGGCGACCTGCGTCTTAACGGCTCCTGGCCGTCAGGCTTCAAGCCGAGTGTCACTTCCATTGAGAAGTACAACGGCACCACCGACCCTGAAGAGTGGTTAGGCATGTACGCCACTCAGATCTACGCGGCCGGAGGCGACGACAGCGTCCTAGCCAACTATCTCTGGGTGGTCCTCGCCCCGCCAATCCGGAGGTGGCTCACCAACCTGCCGGCTAACAGCTTCAATTCTTGGGACGACCTCTATGAAGAGATGATCGCCCACTTCAAACCACGGCTAACCGCTTGCCGACCGAGTACGATCTGTACCGGGTGCAACAGCGAGAAGGGGAGAACCTGCGGGACTACATTCAGCGCTTCACCCGCAAGAAGAATGAAATACTCAACATCTCCGACCACGACGTCATCAAGGCGTTCAAGCAAGGCTGCTCCAGGAGGGAGCTCGTCGAAAAGCTGGGCCGCAAGCGCCCAAAGACTGCAGGCCACATGCTGATGATCGCCAACACCTTTGCAGGAGGTGAAGATTACTGGTCTGAGAACGCCAGAGAAGGCTTCCACCGCCGACAAAAGCGCCGCCAGAGGAAACAAGACGACCTCGAGTCATCCCGACCTCACGAGTCATCCCGACCTCGCGAGCGCAAGCGGAAGGGAGAAAACCTGGTGGCAGCTGTGGACAGGAACCGGCAAAGTCGTCCCCCGAGAACTGATGATTTGAAGATCTCCTGGATAAACCTTGCCACTTCCATCCGAACGTCTCGCGCCCACACAAGTTGCGGGACTGCTACAAGTACAAGGCTCTCATCGAGTACAGCCATGGGAAGAAGCCGGAGGAACAACAGAACCCCAAGAAGGACGAAAATAAAGACGACCAGGGTCCGTACCGGCATCCGATCAATTGCCTGAGTATCTTCGGCGGCCCTGCAGCATATGAGTCCAGGAGAAAACACAAGCTAACTCTCCGAGAAGTCAACACTGTGGTTGAGGCACCACAGTACCTCAAATGGTCTGAAGTAAGCATCACCTTCGATCGTAAAGATCACCCCGACCACATACCCCAACCTGGGAGGTATCCTTTGATACTAGCGCCGATTGTCGGCAACACTTGGCTCTCCAAGGTGATGGTTGACGGCGGTAGTGCCCTCGACATCCTCTTCATCAAGACTCTGGACGACATGGGCATCCCACGTTCAGAAATCCAGACCAGCTACGCGCCGTTCCACGGCATCATACCGGGCCAATCATCTCTGCCACTCGGCCAGATCACTCTGCCGGTCATATTTGGCGGGCCCGAGAACTACCGCAAGGAGTTTATCACCTTCCAGGTAGCTGACTTTGAGTCGGCTTATCATGCCATCATCGGCCGACCAGCGATGGCAAAGTTTATGGCAGTGCCCCACTACACGTACCTGGTCCTCAAGATGCCAGCACCCAAGGGAATCATATCTCTCCGTGGAGACGTCAAGCAGTGCCTTGCGCTGGAATCCGAGTGCCTCGAGCTGGCCGCGTCCGTCGAAGCTAAGCTGGGGGCTGCCCAGATCAAAGCAGCGACCGAGTCCCTTGAAGACCCAGGTTCTGTCCCGGCAAAGAAGTCGGCCAAGTCGGCCATCCAACCAGGACCAGAGACCAAGATGGTGGGCGTCAACGACGAGGACTCCACCAAGACGGCGGTCATTGGGGCAGGACTGGACCCCAAATAGGAATTCGCGCTCACTAACTTCCTCAAGGACAACCGCGACATCTTCGCTTGGAAACCGTCTGACATGCCAGGTGTCCCAAGGAGGTTGGTTGAGCACTCTCTCCACGTCAACCCCAACGCCAAGCCGATTCGTCAACGCCTTCGCCGCTTCACCCCTGACAAAAAGGAGGCCATCAGGGCTGATCTAGCCAAGTTGCTAGCAGCCGGCTTTATTAAAGAGGTCTTCCACCCAGAGTGGTGGGCTAACCCAGTTCTTGTAAAAAAAAAAATCTGGAGAGTGGCGTATGTGTGTAGATTATACAGATCTCAATAAGTTCTGTCCTAAGGACCCATTCGGGCTCCCTCGCATCGATCAAGTTGTAGACTCCACTGCTGGTTGCAAGTTATTAAGTTTCCTTGATTGTTATTCCGGGTATCATCAGATTCCACTCAATGTGGATGATTGCATTTAAGACTTCGTTTATTACCCCCTTCGGGGCTTATTGCTATCTAACATGCCTTTTGGCCTGAAGAACGCAGCAGCAACATACTAGCGGTGCATACAGGGTTGCCTCCAGGATCAGCTCCGTCGACGCAAAGTCGAGGCCTACATCGATGATGTGGTTATCAAGACTCGGGAAGGGGACGATCTCACGCCGACCTGAAGGACGTCTTTGACGCTCTACGTACATACGACATGAAGCTGAATCCTGAGAAGTGTGTATTCGGTGCGCCTTCGGGCAAATTGCTGGGATATATACTCACTCACCGGGGTATTGAAGCAAACACTGAGAAGGTGGAGACGATTCTGAGGATGCCGACTCCTCAGAATATCAAGGACGTGCAGAAACTCTCTGGGTGCATGGCGGCACTCAACCGTTTCATCTCGCGACTCGGCGAACGCGGCCTCCCCTTTTTCAAGCTCCTAAAGAAACACGACAAGTTCGTCTGGAATGTTGAGGCCAAGCAAGCTTTTGAAGACCTCAAGCTATACCTAAGTACACCACCGACCCTGGTTCCCCCAGTAGACAACGAGCCTCTGTTGCTGTATGTTGGCGTCACCACCCATGTGGTTAGCGCAGCGCTGGTGGTGGAACGAGAGGAAGAAGGCCATGTCCAGAAGGTACAATGCCCTGTTTACTTCGTCAGCGAAGTTTTGTCGGCTTCCAAGGTGAAATACTTCCATATCCAGAAAATCATCTACGCCCTGCTTATGGCATCACGCTAGTTGATCCACTATTTCCAGTCTCATCCCATCACCATGGTCACCTCTTATGGGATCGGAGAAGTGCTCTTCAACAGACAGTCTACAGGCAAGATCTCAAAGTGGGCCATTGAGTTGAGCACTTATGATTTATCTTTCAAGCCCCAGACGGCTATTAAAGGCAAAGCTCTTGCCGACTTCGTCGCCGAGTACATAGAGACTCAAATACCGGCTAAGCCCGAGACGTCCGAGTCCTGGACGTTGTTCTTTGACGGCTCCCTACAACTCACGGGTGCAGGGGCCGGCATTCTCCTTGTTTCTCCTCAAGGTGACGAGCTTTCCTACGTCCTCCAGCTCCACTTCAAGGCATCAAACAACGCAGCAGAGTATGAAGCTTTACTTCACGGGTCAAAGATCGCCTAGTCTCTTGGTGTTCGCTAGCCGACTGCCAAAGGTGACTCTATGCTGGTAGTCAAGCAGGTCGATAAGGAATGGGATTGCCTTGATGATACAATGAGAGCCTATCTCCAAGAAATTCGCAAGATGGAATCCTGCTTTGAAGGCCTTGAAGTTATCTACATCCGTAGAGAGTTTAACCACAAAGCCGACTTGTTGGCCAATAAAGGCTCAAGTCGAGACCCAGTTGCACCAGGGGTTTTTCTCCAATTAGTACATCACCCTTCGGTCACGAAGGAGAAAGCCGAGTTAGCCACTCGCCCGCCGACAGACACGGGCAGCCATGAGGAACAGCTTGAGGCTATGAACATCAAGTTGGAAACTCCAGCAGAGGAAGACGACTGGATGGCACCGTTTACCGAGTGGCTAGTTCACGGAAGACTACCAACAGACACGGCACAAGACGAGCAGATTCTCAGAAAGAGCAAGCTCTATTTCGTCGTGAAGGACACACTGTACCGCAAGAGTGCTAAAGACATACATATGAAGTGTGTTCCCATCTCCAAGGGCAAAGAACTACTGCAGGACATTCACTCGGGAGTCTGCGGCAATCATGCAGCTGCCAGGACCTTAGTCGCTAAGGCTTATTGGAAGGTTTCTTCTGGCCTACGGCCAGTCGGGACGCGAAGCACATCGTCAGGACTTGTGAAGGATGCCAATTTTTCGCTCGGCAAGCCCATGTACCAGCTCAAGAACTGCAAACCATCCCCCTTTCATGGCCATTTGCAGTCTGGGGGCTAGACATGGTCGGCCCTTTCCAGAAGGCCAAAGGAGGTTACACTCATTTGTTAGTCATGGTCGACAAGTTTACCAAGTGGATTGAAGCTACTCCGATCAAGGATCAGACAGCCGCCAGGGCTATTGAGTTCGTGCGCAGCATCATCTTCAGGTTTGGTGTCCCTAACCGCATTATAACGGATAATGGGCCCAATTTCAAAGCCCCCGAGTTCCAAGAGTTCTGCGAGGACGTCGGCATCAAGGCATGCTATGCCTCACGCTCCCACCCCGAGTCCAATGGGCAGGTAGAGCGGGCCAATGGCATGATTCTTCAAGGTATCAGACCACGCGCCTTTGACCGACTGAAGAAGTATGCGTCCAGGTGGATCGACGAGTTACCATCCGTGTTATGGGCACTACGCACCACCCCCAGCTCGGCTACTGGCCAAATACCTTTCTTCATGGTTTACGGTGCTGAGGCAGTTTTGCCGACCGAGTTGGATCACGGCGCTCCCAGGATCGAGTTCTTTGATGAAGCCAGAGCAGAAGACCAGCAGTCATTATCGATTAACATGCTAGAGGAGGACGAGATCGCTCTTTCTTCAAGTCGGCCAAGTATCAGCAAGCAATGAGGCGATATCACCAGAAACACGTTCATGAACGTTCATTCCGAGTTGGTGACCTCGTCCTCAAGATGATATTATCCACTGAAGGCCACCTTAAGTTGTCCCCAATTTGGGAGGTGCCTTATATCGTAGCAGAAGTCACTCGGCCGGGTGCTTATCGACTAACGACCGAAGATGGTACCCCGCTGCAGAGTTCCTGGAACATCAATCAGCTACGTCGCTTTTTTGCTTGAGTTATTTTGTACACATCATCTGCTCAATAATAATCATCTTTGTTTTGTTATACCTGTGTTAATCCACCTTTGCCTCGTATGTCATGTTTTGAGTCTCTCTTTATAAGCTAGCAAGTCGGTGAATTTTTCCCTGTCACGCCAACTCACATCAGGCTCACGCTCACACTCTAACACTGACGGGTTAACGCCATCTGTTGCTAACACCCTAGGTTAACGAGTCCGGCTGAGTCACAACCGAGTTCGCCGTCCGTGGAGTTCATCTATACTTAACGCTTCGGGAAAGGCAACAATGAACTACACACACGAGGCATAATAAACTAATTATTAATTACATAAAAGTAGCCAGTTCCAACATTATATATACACCCTGCTGTTTTTACAAAAGCTTTGCGGACTCGGCACCCCCACCGAGTTCATGGATCCACAGACACTTCAGAAATCATCGCGATCGCCGTGGCCTTGGTCTCCTCGATGAGGCGACGAGCAGTCGGGATATCTCCGGCAAAGCCTGTCTTCAGCCGCTCCTCGTCGATCCGCGGATAGTGGGACTTCACCTTGGCCAGCACCAAGCCAGCACACATGCGAGCGACGAACTCGTAGTGCGTTTTCATCTCCGTCGGCGCTTCTCCAGCCACTCGGCCAAAGGTCGATCTCCTCTAAGCTCGACGGTCGGGTAGACGTACTGCGCTGCCTCGTGCCTGCTCAGCTCAAGCTCTGAATACTCATCTCGAAGTTTGCCCAGCTCCTCTGCAAGACAAGAAGCATGTTAGCTATCTTCACATACAAGGATGTCAGAATGCACACAACTTACGCTTGTGTTCCTTGATGAGCAAGGTCCACTGAATAGTCATCTGTGAGTGCTCTTCTTCTTTCGCAGCGAGCTGTTTCTGCAGGGCTTCGGCGATGGCTTTCTTTGAGTTGATGCTTTGAGTTGGCATACTTCTTCTTCAATTTCTTCAATTCGTCAATGGAAGCTTGCCACTCGGCCTGTTTGTTTCTCAGCGTCTGGACTGCAATCTTCTCAGCATCGATAGCCTTATTCAGCTCCTCAAAATAGATCTTTTCTTTCTCCTTCTGAGATTCTATTTGAGTTTGAGCTTGGCTAAGCTGATTCTGCACCTCAACCAGTTCGGCTTCTTTAGCCTTGAAAGCTCTGTTCAGCTTGCCGACCTGGTCATTTAGTGCTTCGGCCCTGGACTTTGCACGCTCCAAATCTTTTGAAGTTGAAGGAACTGTAGATTCATCATATATAATTAAACCGACTCACACAGTCGAGGCTTGGTAAAGCTTGACAATATACTTACCGGTTTTCTCCGCCGACTTCTTCTCCTATTGCAGTTGCTGGATGAGCTCGTCTTTAGCCTTGGCTTAGGCCAGCAGAGTCTTGATTTGCTCTTCCATGGCTGTCTGTTTCTCCAGCTGCCTCTTCATGTCACGGATCATTTGGTTCTTCGTCTTCAAGTTCTCCTCCGTCACCTACACAACAATAGTCTCAGTCTTCTTCAACAAAGAAATAACTTCCAAGATGAAGGCAACAGGTTGTACTTCACTTACATTGAACACGGCATTGAGGGATGCATGATGATGATGGAAGCTAGTCACGCTGTTGAATTCTGCTTCTGCTCCATTCAGTAGATGGGTGTCTACTTGCTTCAGCAGTCGGCAGAGCTCGGATTCTTCAACAGTTTTGCTCCTCAACTCGAGCTACAGTCTCATGCCTCGGCATCGTAGGAGCTAATTCCTTCTCCGCTTCGACCGAAACTGTTTCTGGAACAGTCATCGTTCCGGCTTCATCAGTCGGCGGCGGGTTCAATGGAGTCTGAGGTCGGATGTCACCTTGTGTATTTTCTTCAGCTTCAACCCGTCTCTCCTCTTCAACAGCACGCTCCTCTCCACGACCAGCTCCAGTTTTGTCAGCGACTCCTTCAGTTTCATCGCACGGGCCACACTTACTCCAGCGTCAGACAGGCCGGGCATCTTGGCGCCTCTCTGTGAACTCTCCCCTTCAGGTGCCTCATCAGCTCGGTTGGCTGCACTCTCTCCATCAGGACCCAAGTCCTCGATGATCACTTCCCCCCGTGACAGCTTTTGCTCAGCAATCTCTCCGATGGGAGTTTTGTCTTTTCGAGGGCTTGGAGGAGCATCTTGCTCTGGCTCGCCAGTCGGCACTTCGGTACTGGGGGCTCTGCAGTTAATAAATCATCAGTGAAACTTGTCTTCGTGATTACTGCTCGTTATCAAAACTGTGAGATTCACTTACAGTGTGGAGATGGTGATGTTGAAACGGTCTTCATAGGATCTTTTCCTGGGAGCAAGGGCAGAGCAAGGGCAACAGAGCTTGGGCCACCTTGTTCACAGAGGTCCCCCTAGGGACTCTACCTTCTTGTGCTTCTCCTGTCTTTGTTGGAGTTTTTCCACTCGGTTGGGGCGGGGAAGTAGAGGGGCTCACAGAAATGGTAGCCCGGCGTGATTCATACACGATTACTCCACCACTCAGGTTGGCGCCAGAGTCTCCCCGAGTGGTTAGTCGCCGCACTTCTCTCTTGGTCTTCTTCGGCGGAGGTGGCATTGGCTCAGATCCTGCATCTCGGTCTTCTCCAGCATCTTGCTGAGGAGTCTCTTGGCTCTCTTCTTCGTCTCCACTCGGCAAGGCTGCGTCAATGGCTACATCCATGGAGTTGTTTTCCTCTTCACTGGAATCAATGTCCATGATGTCTTTTCCTCCTTTCTTCTTGGGAGAGACCACAGTGTACACTGGCTCGCTGGGGCCATCGGATCGAAATTCAATCTCCCAAGCCTGCATGAAATTTATATCCACGGTTAACTTACAATATGGACAAGATGAATTACAGTGGTATTGACTTAAGACAAGAGTACTTACAGGTGGAGGGAGATTCTTGATGTGATACCCAGTGATCACTGGTGGCTCCACTTCAGCTCCAACAGCGAAGAACTCTTTCACTCGAGTTTCAATGATGGTGGCTGTATCTCCAGGGATGTTTTCATTGCTCGGATCATTTCGGTCATGCCATTTCCACGCTGGCTGAGCTCTGTCCTTTAGATGTTGGAATTTTTCTGCCACAGAAGGTCACGGCAATGCTTGGACCAGTGAGTGCACCGTGCTCTCCGTTCTCCTTCAAATCGTCAATTATAGCAAGCAGATCTGTTACTTCGAGCTTCTCAGCAGCTGTTAGTGGCCTTTTCCAGTTTCTCTTTGCACAGGGGCCACACTTTTGAAAGTTGGCAGGCTCGGTGGATGGTTCTTCACATAAAACCAACCGAGTGCCACCCTTTGAGTGTAGTCGGGAATGGCAGATCAAAGTAGCATTTCTTATTCAGCAACTGGAATCCAGCACCTCCAATAATCGTCGGGTTAACGTTTGACTTCATCTTCAGTATGAACAAGTGGCGGAACAAGTTGAAATGCGGATGGATCCCGAGAAACACTTCACAAAGAGTGATGAAGATTGCAATGTGCATGATAGAATGTGGTGTCAAGTTGTGCAATTCCACACCGTAGAAGTACAAGATGCTCCGGAAGAAGGCATGCGTCGGTAACCCTAACCCTCGGCGCACGAAGGCCTCGAAGATGACAATCTCATCGGGGTTGGAGTGGGGAATTGCTCACCGGCTGCAGGGCACCATCCAATCACCTCACGCTCTGGCAGCAGTCCCTCGTCGGTCAGTGTTTGGCACTTCTCCTCCGTCATGATGGACTCCGGCCAGCGGTTGTCCTCGTCGGCCGGCGGCGGCGGGCTTGTCTTTGGCTTCCGCGAGGCGGCTCTGTTCTTTGCGGCCATTGCTCCGATCTCTTCAACGGCGGCGCGATCTCCTCGATGGCGGCGCGATTTCTACGACGGCGGCGGGCCTCTTCGACGGCCGCGCGATTTCTTCGACGGCGGCGTGATTGGCGGTTGCGCAATTGCCGGATTGGATCTTGGTGGATTGAAAGGGGATTGGAATGCGAACTGTTGCAAGTGTGCTGAGGAAGATGATGAAGATGAAGCGGTGTGTGACTTAAAGGAGCGGGAAGATTTTTGCGAACGGTTTAGATCTGTTGACCTAATTTGGACGGTCCAGATTTTCTAACCGTTATACCCTATTTAGGTATTTCTGCATTTTCTCTCCAGCGACTACCAAATTCAGTCGGCCGGCTGTTATTTGAGGCTGTTATCACTCGGCTATTCTTCTGGTTACTTCAAGACATCAAACGACACACATGAGTGATTTTTATTCTCAACATAATGGTACATGACAAGTGGGTACAAGATTACAGAAAGCAAGACATTACACATAGTTGATACAAAGTACTTCGTGGTTCCCTTCAAGGTCTTCATCTTTTACTCCCTCCTTGGTGGTTCCTGACGAGTGCGGCTTCGAGTACGACTTGCAGCTGGACGATTGATGGGCTGCCATGGAGGCAGTCCATTAGGCAGGTAGCGACGGCGTGGATTACTAGTGGCTCCATCTCCAGATGAGACATCAATATACTCAGGTAGAGATGAATATGGAGGTGGCAGAACAGCATTAAGAGGAGGTATTATTGGTGGAGCTTCAACAATAGCTAAGTTTTCAAGGTTTGGCATGGCTATGTTTGGTGGTTGTGGTTCAGCTGGAGGCTGGTTGTTGGAACTGGAGGCACCTTTCTTTTTCGAGCTGTTGGTGTTTCTTCATCTTGGGCTAGCTTCAATGGATATTTGGGGGCTGCGTTAGCAACTTATTTATAGCAGAAGTGGGACTGTTTTTGATAAGGATGCTGCGATGGAAAGGCAGAAGAGGACGATTCAAGCAGTGTTTTGGGCATGATTGGTTTTTACTGTTGACCCGTGATTCAGTTTGGACAGCACACATGTGATCGGCACAGTAGATTTTCGTGGCATTCTGATAGCATTCGGCAGATTCAGCATGTTCTGATCTCGGTATGTCTTTTTCTCAACTTCTTTGGAGTCTATGAACAATCTACGGCTTCTTCATAGACTCGGGGGCTACATCCATAGGATGCACTTAACGTGCACCCTATGCTTCTTCACTCGGCCGATCAGTGGCTAAGCTCTTTGAGATATATTGAACAAGATCTCCACTCGGACATTAAAGGCCTACGGGAGGTTATTCCCAGAATTGAACTCGCTCTTTGAGTCGGTTTTCTGAACTGCAGTGAAGAGCGAAGCGGTGAGCGAAGCGGTCGCCAAACCCTACGAGCTGTTATCATCCTGGGCACATGTTGCTGGATGGGCTTAGATTCCGGCCGAGTGAAAGCTCGGTTTGAGACTCGCAACTCACTTCTGGTTTTTAACAGCTGTAGTGCACCAGTTGTGGGGAGTTCCTATAACTCTCATGGAGTTCCCTTTACGGTTATGGATGTTTCATCTATATGCCAGGCTCTTTTAGACCTTCTGCCTAATTCTTCGGATTATACAGAAGCTCGGGGGCTGCACCTTACAGGTGTGTTTTAAAAAATCCTGCCAGTGGCATACTTTTTAAAGTCTTGGTCAACTCCGAGTTGAATGCTGACTGACAGGTAGGACACGCTCTATGAGCCCAGCCTTTGTTCCCGACGTCAGTCGGCATTGGGTGTTCTTTCATCTTTATGCCTAATTCAAGGCCTTGCTGATCTTGGTATTCCCAGGTTTCAGTTTCTTCATACGGGTTTCAGTTTTTTATTGACCAGCTATGCTGAGAATTATTGTACATGGAGTCGAAACCAGTCGGAAGTCTTCAAGATCAATCAAAAAGAACTCAGGAGCTACTGTCGATGATATGAGACCCAGGTATACTCAAGATATAACAAGGCCGAGTGATCCAGTAATGGGGGAATCGATTTGGCCCAAGAAGGACCGGGTGGCCCGACGGACCTCAAGTCAGTCGCCCCACTCGGATAGGAAATAAACATCGATTAACTTGTACTACAAGGCTGTTTACTATGTAACCGACTAGGTTTAGATCTATGTAACCCTGCACCCCCGACTAAATAAGGCGGGCAGGAGTCCTACAGAAAACACTCTCGCAATACATCACACCAGCACAGGACGTAGGGCATTACGCCTTTGGCGGCCAGAACCTGTATAAACCCTCGTCTCCTGTGTTACTATCGTATTCTTGATTCTCGTACACCCGTAAAATAGCTATGGAGGCCCTAAAACCTCGACATTTATAGCCACTGGATGTGGAAGAGTCGTCGTGAGAGCAGTGATAACAATGGTTGATGGATGGACATGGAAGATAACTTCGAAGAAATTCTGTGCCCCAGGTTTTGTAGTATGCATCCCTATCTAGAACTTCTAGTACTACGTTCTTACGTACCTCCGACTACTAATTCTATGCATGCAGCCCCAATTAGAATCGTTTACTTTGGGCTTGCAATTGATCGAGTCATGCGTGACGTCAGTATTGCCCATCATGTAGTGTCATATTGAAATATATATGGCATCAATCTAGATCATGATCACATTGGATGACGAAGCTTAAGACCAACGCTACTTCGCTTTTTTTTTTTTTGGTCCCAGAATGTGAAATTACAGTGATGAAATGCACCCCTGCATTGGTTTGATTGCAATACAAAGTTGTCATTGAGCTCATTGGCAGTGATGAAATGTAAAAAATTCATAAAGCTGATTTTTTTCAGTTGCAATCTATAAGGACCAGCATGATTAAACAAGCTGATATTGCTTATCGTCCTATTGAGCTGTTCGTGGGACAAGTATGACAAGCCAAGGCTCCACTGAAAAAATCACTAAAGAAATAGTATCTTGGCTTGTTCTAGTTAAAATGAACGGTACATATTTATTCTGTGGTATCTTAAAATCTCTCTTTGTCGAAACCAGCGCTTGTTCTGAGTTACCGTGGCATGCTCGATCACTATTTGTCGGTGGGATCGATGAGCACAACACTTTCCATGCTTGCAAGGATCACCCGCTAGTTCTTGAAATCAATATCCGATAGAAAAACAAAATTTTCAAGACCCGTATGACTTGATATATTTTATACTTACCTAGCCAAGTGGAACGATTCCTTACCTACCATTGTAACGTTGCACAATCTATTGTCAACTGCCATCCTTAAAGGTAGAGAAGTGTCTCATGGATCTAACAGTGGCTGCAGCTGTCTAGATGCTAGCAGATTTATTGGACGTCCGTCAAGCCAATCTTGATCACTGCTGGTGTGAGCTATTTTCGTAGAGGATCAAATTTCACATGACCATATATATGTGTGTGAGATTTGGTATAACCTTGTAGAGTTGTAGCTCCGTATGAATGCTCTATTAAATTCAACATAGCTAAATGTATCCGATCCAACTTCTAAGAAAATCCCTTCAATCTATGTCATTGTGGAAGTTAAATTCAATATAACTGCTAGGTAGTTATATGAACCTACTTGCGGCGAGATACCAAATAGTGCTGCATATGGTACTGTGTATGCAACCAAGAAAAGAAAACGCATGGGGAAGTGGCGACGGACAGCCCTGAGTGTGATGTCCATGTGCTGCTCGGCATGGAAGAAGCAGTCAGACGTGTGTGTACCTAGTTTGGCTTACACGTTTTGGACTTAAAGAAATTATTCGGATACAATGTATCATGTTCATCAGCAAGAGTTAGTGTAAGCCTGAAAAAAACGTAATACACAATTTTTTCTACAGCTCACTTGTGATAATATTTTTGTAAAATCTTTGCTTAGTGAAAATGCCAACCGGTAACATGCACGAGTGATGATATATGTTATTTGCACATGTGCTGCTTTTTCTTGTTTTAAAAAGTTATTGAAAAATGTGTTTTTTATCCTTAGCTCATTGAGCCGTAATGAGCTAGCTCGTGAGTATATAGAGCCGAGCTGAGCTACCCATTTTGCTCGTTTACCTTAATGAGTCGAGCCGAGCTAGCTCGATATTCTAAAGAGCTAGAGTGAGTTGAGCCGAGCCGAGCCGAGCCCTACTTATAGACCCATAAGCCATAAGCCTGCCAAACAATAAACAAGCAAAACAACTTAACTATTGCTACAAGTTGTAACAAGCCGTTTGCGAATTTGTACTAGAATAGGCCTTTTTCTGCATAAGCTAGAAAAGTAGTTATTTGTAGCTCACTCTTAAGATAAGCTGTTTTATAAGTTGTTTTGCTAAACGGTTTGACTAGATAAACCAAAATAACCAGAATTAGCCAATATATTTTTTTCGTCAAGATAATGCAGCATAAAAACTGTTTTTTTTTTGTCATAAACATAAGCTATGCCAGACATGCCCTAGATCTTATACTTCCAACTGTGGTAGCTTGCCTTGCTGCAAGTTTTTATATATCCAGGTATATATCTTAGGTTAACTATTCAAAATAAATGATTATTTTTTATGCTAATTGCAAGAGCTTTGTGTAAAGTACAAATAGGGCGATTTGTTCAAAAATTCTGCTTTTTTATTTATTAACTTCTTTTGAACTGAATCAAACAATAAAGGCTGCCTATAATTACCTCAAATCTATTACTTCTTGTCTCTTTGTGAGCTACAAAATATTGATGAGAAGGAAGATACCATATGGTGTTGCAACACAAACAACTAGTAGGGCGGCAAGATGATTTCTAGTTACATATTTGTTGATATGAGAAAGTTTGGTAAGTCAATGATGAAATGGTCTGATGCTAGACAATATGTTACTAATATAAGTTTCTTCAATTATTTTGCCTTCCTTTTTATCAACGGTAGATTTATTTCAACTACTGTAAACGAGTTTAAAAAACTCAGTCAAATCTATTATTATATGCTGGATGTAACAGACTAACATTTTACTTTAATGAATATCCCGAAATATTCAAATCCAATTTAAGCTTCCAAGGGGACACTGCGTAGGTAGTTGCTGGTCCAGTATGCCGTAAGAATTAGCTTGTTCTCCGGTTACTTGCTCATGATTTGTCGATTTTTTTTGCGGGCATTCATAGTGAGCGGAATTCATGTTTCCACGTTTCTGAGTACATATAAGCGTATCGAAAATTAATCCGAGAACAGGTCACTCATATCACTGTGCACGTAATACATGAATAAACTAATGTCCCCTGTCGGTAGTCATTTTAAATAACCTTCGTTTGTCCTTGCACCATTGTAAGAGCCTTATGATGCATCATTGAAAAGCATGAGGTTGCTATTTAAACATAATATACTAAAAACCCTCCTTAAATATTCTCACTGTGGTTGTTCACATAGTTACAATATATAAAGTTATATATTGAAGAAAAACACTTTGTTGTACTAGTGTTTTTTATTTAGAAGAACTTTGTTGTACTAGTGTTTGTAATTGAGATGGATATGGGCATGTTTGTTGTGTGCTCAAAATTGTCCTATGCCCCTATGTCCCGATCATAATATATATGGACGGCTTAAGTTTTGGTCTAGGGCTTTTGCTTACTAATATTGGCCATGGATCAGCAATAAACATAAATAAGATGAGCAAGAAGGGACAATGGATTGCCAAAATAAATACAAGCAAATGGGTGTAAAAAATTATCATGGATGAACAACTTTTGCCGATGTAGCTAGGTTCGGATACAATCCAAATTTATGGAGTGTGCGCTGCATAGGAAAATCCAACCTGAATGTTTTGAATTAATGTTAACAGTTTTTTTAGAATAATTAATGTTAACAGTTAGAAAGCATCCAATTGGCTGAAAAGCATTCTAAACTATTATAGCATTCTATTGTGCCATGACATATTCAGAGTAAGTGGAGAAGAAGTGTGCTTGAGTTGAACGAAAAACTTACAACATATTCCGGGGTTCATACTCATTCAATCTAGAAGTTCTCCACAAAGGTACCCATTCTTTCCCCAACCCAGTTAAGCACCAAGAGGAGATTCAAGTAGTACATACACCAAACAAAGTTACCTTCTATAGTCAACTGTTCAAACAGACATGCAGGTATTTTTAAAAGAACAGATACCAGTTATTCCGTTGGTTCTAATTAATTAGTTAATCAAGGTGAATATCAAACTCAATTATTTGTCACACAAGATGAGTATGCAACCTGTCTGGTTGCTGGGTAAATCAAAGTCAACTGTTCTAGCTACCGGTAGAATGGCAAAAAGAAAAAGAAAAAAAGGGGAGTCACGCGTGCACACGCAGCTGGTGTACTGTGGTTCCAGATCATGAGGAAAGAAGAGCGACAAGTTTTAGTTTTGACTGTCTGCAACACGGAGCTGAATACCCAAAAATCACTGGAAAGGAAATAAAAGATACCGTGCATTCTCTTCTGCCATTCGGACACATTTAAGTTATTAGGAAGTCTACGTGTGGTACGTACAGGGGCATCCTTAATCCAATACGCTACCATACCAGCTCTAGTGGGTCCTAAATACTACATGTTCCTCTGATTTGGGCTGATGAGATGTCAGGTTTTGTCTATATCTCTCTAATAGAAATATATAATAGAAGCAACAAGATGACATATACACTTCCTTATAGGTCGATAGAGCTTCTCTGAAAATGATTTTCTGTTAACAGAAGCTATTCTTGCGCTACTGTAGCGAGTCCGGCACATGTGCCACAACCAACTCTGTTGGTTTGTTGTATTAGATATGCTAGGTTTTCCTAACTTCTAGCTAGTTTGCTTAACAACCAACGTATATCTGTTTGTAATCCTGTGCGCATAATACGCACCCTGATCAATGGAATTATTCGTCGCGTCATTCTTTCCTACTTTCATTTTCTATGGCGCAGTCCGCATGTTATGGGGAGGCATTTTGTGGTAGTAAGAGATTCTCTATAATTATTTTGGATTAACTCTAGTTTGTTTTACATAATCACATCACAGAATCAGGATAAGCTATTTTTTCAGCTTCCGGCCCTTTAGTTTAATTCCAATAATCAATTCACAGAATCTGTCTCTAGTCATGACTTCTGGTACAACTTCACTCATTGTACCTGAGAATCAGCTTAATGCTTAGGCCCCAATTGGTAGGGCTTCCAGCTTCGGCTTTAGGGTAAATCCCTACCGAACGGTTCAAAAAAGAAGTGCTTCAGCCTCAAAACTGGGAGAAACCGTTTTGCAAATGAACCGAGACTGGGAGAAACCGTTTTGCAAATGAACCGAGAGCCCGGAGCCACAAAAAAGGTAGCTTCACATGGCTGCTCCTCTTCGGTAGCCACATGAAGCCATTTTGCAAACATTTTAAAAGTGCATTGGCTGACAACAGAGAGAGCCAGAACTGGAGCCATTTTGAAGGAGCCGGAGCTATACCAAACATGCCCTTACTCCCTTATCACATGATAGATATACAAGATTACGAAACACATTTCACACATAAACATCACAAATACGTGCGCCGAATATAAGCAAAGTAGCAATATAGGCCACCCAGTCGCGTGGCCACACACAGGACCATGCGCTTATTTAGGTACGTGTTGTTTATATAGCTGTACGTACGTATATATTGAAGCATAGATGGATGCACACTGGGGGCGCGCGCGCTCGCGTCAAGGGCGAGCAGTAAACGGGCGCTCGTCTTCCACGTTGCCTGGGGGTCGTAGTTGCAGATGATGAACACGGCTCCGGACGTGCAGACGGTGCGCGCGCAGCCGATGCGCGTCGAGTTGCTCCACACCACCTGCGTGTAGGTTCCGCACTTCTTGCGGGGTCGCAGGTGTTACTGTTGTAGTGATAGTACTCCTTCTGGGCCACCCACAGCCCCACCGCGTCCGCTGCGGCCCATGCCTTCCCGGCGGGCCCCATGAAGAGGTTCGCGCCGTACGGCCCGTTGGAAACCTTAAGTTGGCAGTCGACGCGGCGTTTCGCCGCGTAGCTCCCCGAATAGTTCGCCACCTCCGTGTCCCATTCCACCAGGCCGACGCCGTCAGCGGCACGAGCCTCGTTGTGGAGGTCGACGAAGTCCTGAGGCTTGTTCTGGGCCGAGGCAGCCGCAAGCAGGGCCACTGCCATGGCAAAAGCAAAGGCGATTTCGCGCTTGGAAAACGACATGATGCTTCCAGCTGCCTAGTTTGTGCTTGTGGGATGAGAGGTGTTGGAAATTAGTCTGTATTATAGCCACTGGATGTGGAAGAGTCGTCGTGAGAGCAGTGATAACAATGGTTGATGGATGGGCATGGAAGATAAGTTCGAGGAAATTCTGCGCCCCAGGTTTTGTAGTATGCATCGCTATCTAGAACTTCTAGTACTACGTTCTTACGTACCTCCGACTACTAATTCTATGCATGCAGCCCCAATTAGGATCGTTTACTTTGGGCTTGCAATTGATCGAGTCCGTTACGTCAAAAACGATGATCATCTTAACAGGATCAACTAGTACAGAATTAGATCACACCTAGAACTTAACTGATTAGATGAAACTTAGATAATTTCGCGTTGTCCATAGCCACCAATCTGAGATGGCAGAAGCAGTAGAAGAGGCAGAAGGCGCAGCAGATCAAAGTAGAACCAGGGCATCGAGCTTCCACGACTTCCAGCACCTTAGGGATCGGTAGATTAGGGTTAGAATTAACCCTGGCGGCTAAGTGCGTGATTAACACGAGATTAAGGTTAACCAGGGGTTTCCCCTTATATTTATAGTGCTGTATGCGTGGGGCCGGACCCAAAACGTGGGCTGAGGTTTGCCTCCCGATCAAGGCAACTAACAGGGGTTAATTAGGCTCAAAGTGGGCCTTTTGGTCCAATTAGATATTGACAGAGGTCAATAATTCCAACATTCTCCCCCTTGACCGAAGGTCAATAGCTAATTCGTCAAAACATTGAATTTATTGATCACGTGCAGGTGGATACACATGATCAATAATCTCCCACTTAATTAAACAATCTTAATCTTATACTTAGACTTATGTTCATATTATGTTCACACTCAATACCACAGCAGAACCCAGCGAATGGGTCGACAGCAGCGTAACAGCATACTGGGACAACATTAACCAAAGTCAACTACAGTATCTTGATAGAACCCTTATTAACTTATTTTGGGAGTTTATTTAGTCGGCCTCATCCAGAATCATATTTCAGGTTAGTTATCAAATCCATACTAATTTCGCGAAAATAGGATAAGATATAAAACTCTCAATTAGTCATATTGCTAGCTTATTTCTTAAAGCATTAAAAATGACTTGATCCTGGGACCCTTCTTTCATAACACAATAATGTAGTTATCGATGGGCTTCACACCATCAATTATATGTCATTACTTGAAAGGAATACTGTAATTAAATACAGCAACATTGATTATAAACAATGTAAATCTTAATAATAATACCAGAATATATTTTATTTGCCTGCTTAAAATAAAACATGCTATACAAAACAGCATTGATAATGCTAATCTTGTTTTAGAGCTTTCTGCAGAATCGCTCTCTGTAAGAATAAAGGACATAAAACTTAATTGTGCACATTTACATCCAAACACTCTCACAAAATCTTATCTGAATAGTACTTAATTAAATGAGCATGTTATATGGTGCGTTTAACTTTAGACACCTTTTCCAGTGGACCTCCATGGACTAAGACTAATGAAATTTGTCAAACATTCCGGCTTGTCATGCTAAGTCAATGACTTAAGATCTCAGGATATAGCTTCCATCTGAAGCTTTAGGAACGTCTTCCTATTTATCTTATTCTTAATCTTATACTTATGATAATATTTGCTATATCATGCAAAACGATATAGGCATAATTATATTTGCATTCACATAATGTCATTTCAGAGCCTCTCTCAACTTTTATGCTTGAATGACAATCCCAATACTCACTTTGGTCCCATCAAAGTGTCATACTCCCCCAGAACCTAGGAAAGCGTCACTAGATGTATCTTATGATATGATGAAATTATTTCTCCTTTCTTGGAATGCATGCTTATTTCTTTCAACTTACGGAGAAAATAATCACATTAGAGTATCAGGATCTCAATTAATCCACCTTAACCTTTCAAAATAAATCACGGTTTCCCATGATACATACAAACTCATAGTGAGTTATAAACTTAAAATCTTATTTTCTTTTTGGAATCACTTCTTCAAAATCTGCAGACCCATTACAGTCTACTGTTTTGACTCCATCAGAAAATTGCTATGAGATGAACTATACTTATGTTCAAAATTCATAGACTCTTCTATGACCTCTTTTACATAATCTTAGGAAAACTGAAGCTTTTACTTTTGTGCCCAAAACTTAACTTAACTTATTATTAAAAAACATTACGGGTATCTGTTATTGAAATACAATTAATGTAGATTCTCAACAGAGTTAGAAAAGAACGGAGGAATACTTATGGCACGATATGAGAAAGTCATATATGTATGTATGTATATACATCTCACCTTAAGTCATCAATATAGAGAAACTTATCCTATATCTCAATAAGATTTCTTCTCCCCCATTTCCTTCCATGTGAGCTTTCATTGAATTCCGAATAATCAGAATATTAAATGTATATACGGCAGCAGCAGGTTATAATAGAGCAAAGTGAAAAAAAAACACAAACATCAATATTTCATTCCAACTTATACAGGATGTCACTTGCTGAACGGTCCACCCTCAAAGATTCTAAATCTAGAGGCCCCACCTCACAATATGTATTGGGATGCATTGATAGGCGAATGAGAACAAGATATATCCTAGTGTTATCATCTCTTTTGCTATTTTGTAGAGGTGGGCACATGAAATAGCCAACATCTGACCCTGATAGCTCTTGCATGTGAGCTTTCATTGTATTTAAAATAAATTACAATGATAGCTCTTTAACTTATTTTGGCACGACATTTACTATACCACTGATCAGCTTACCTTACTAAACTAGCTCACACCAGCGGAGGCCAGATAACGAACCAGAAAAGCAAGGTTATGATTAAATGCCCACAAAACAGCGGTGGCCAGTATCATAAACACAATCATACTTCAATCATCTCTGATTCCATGGAACCAATCCACACCAGCGGTGGCCAGAAGTGGACAGAACCACAGAACCTGTGAAGAAATCCCATACCCAGCGGCGGCCAGAATAAAGAATAAAATCACACTTATTGAGACAATTGGTCTTTATGGAGTATATACTCCCTTCACAATGGTAATCATATCTCGCATTATAAGGCTGCCCTTGAACTTATTCACAATGGAGCAGTAAAAATATAGCGAGTAAATTTGTCTTTAAAACTTATGGACAAAATATCATGGAGAGAATTATTACTTAATTTTCTGACAATAGCAGATCTTAACTAATTATTAATTGGAGCGTCTCCACTTAACTGATGAGACATTCCATTCTCCCCTTCGAATTTGTGGTCTAAACGTGAGTGTGCCACATATTCGACAAGGTCTCATCTCTTAGCTTATAATATCTAATTCTCACATATCTATACTTATTACAATAATAGATACTTAAAAGACTTGATGACATAAAAGATATTTCACAATAACTGAGAGATAACACACTTATATATATATATATATATATATAGGACTACTATTTAGCACCTAGGGTGCTAAATAAGCTATTTAGCACCCCAGCCGCACCACCATACCGACCCACGCGGCCCAGTCGCGCCAGCGACCCATCAAACCAGCCCGCCAACCGGCTCGTCTAAATCCCACAACCATAAATCTTTTTCCAACCGTAAAGCTTGAAACATTCGTGCTCATGCATAGAATACGCAACCATAAAAAATTGAAGATTTCACGCCCAACCATAATATTCTTGTCAGCCACGAGAAACAAAAAATGAACCGCCCTCCGCTCTCTCTTTCTCTCCCCACAATTTTGGATCTCGATCAGGCGGCGCACCTCCGACATTACTGTACCACCGCCACCGGCAGGACCTGCGATTTGGCGGCGGCGGTGTTTCGGGCGCCGATGGCGGCCCCGGTGCGCGAGGCAGCGGCGACCAAGGCGAGCGACGTCAACCGTGCACTGGGCCGCGGCGTCCGTGCCGGGCGGCTTCGAGCTAGCACGGGGCTGCGACCACGAGGCCGGGCGGCATCGATCTAGCACGGGGCGGCGACCAACGAGGCTGGGCTGAAGGTAATCCATTACCCGCACCCAATTTTCTTTCGGAGAGACCTCGCAGGAGTTCCAGGCTTGCAGCTCATCGATCCGTTTTCAGCCTTCATCCGATCCCCATGCGAGTTTAATCTACAAACAAGCAAGAGGCCGCCTTCAACTATGGATTACCCAGTGGTGAGCATGCATTTCTCCTTTGATGTCCATGTTGCAATTGGGTTTTATTTTCTAGTTCCTTCGATTCATGGATTTTTTACAGAACAGCGTGTGTTGCGGTGAATTGTGTGGATCTGGTGCTTGATTCGTGTAGTCCAAGGCTCCACTACACCGGTTAGCATCTTTGAATTCCCTCTATGCGGGATTGCCTTGATTTGAGGTCTAGGGATAAATAGATTTGGTTTGTGGGTTCAAGCTCAGTGCTTGTTTATGTGTAGAAGGGACGGTTGCTAATGAAAAATGGTGGTGGTGGATTGACCAAGAGGCCCTTGATGAGATTTCTGAGGTTGGGAGGCATCCAAACTTCATAGTGCCGGTGATGATTTCTAGTCCCCGAATTTTTGGAGACCTGTCAGGCATTTGTCAGCTTGTTTCTGCATCCCAACATCCTGAATTTGATTTCTGTGTTTTCTTATTTCACCAAATAATGGTTGTAATTATTAAATAGCTAGGTCTTAAAATTGGTTACGATTCATTGTGGTTGTGAATAGCTAGGTTTGTATTTGCCGAATGATGTTTTGCTTAATGATTCACATGTAGTGAACCAAGTATACATTTGCAGGCAGCATGATAATTCAATCGATAGTTTCACTACAACACTTTTTTAGTTTCTTATCATAAGGTGCTTAGTGCAAGACTCCATTTAATTTTGAATTAATGATTGGTGAATTTTAACCAGTGGTTGATAATGAAGCAGCTACATGTGACTGCATTACCTCTTCATTTGGCCTCTTTGTTATGTTACAAGTTTTGTTCTCAGCACACTAGGAACTTGAGGGACGACGCATGACCATAGCATATATTTGGAAGTACCTAGTGAAAGGATTTTGTTCCGTTTCTTGCTTAGAATATAGGAGCTAGATAGACTCATCGACAACATTTTTTATTCAGACTTACTGCAACTGATGCATCAATTTATCACCCATCCCCTGTCACAAAAGGCATATAAATCCTCTGGCTTAATTTATACAAGTTATCATCATGTAATCTGTGTATAATCACACGTATCTATTTTATTTTACAGGAAAAAAAGTTTAAAAAGGAAAGGTTTTGTACAGGTTCACGGCAAATGATCTGCTGCATAGTACAGGTGATAATTTCAAGTCCCCTTGTTTTTGCATAGTTGTGAGCCACTTTCTGCATACCAGCATCCTGAATTTGATTTCTATGTTTTTTAATTTCACCAAATAATGGTTGTGAATAGCTATGTTAAATTTGTTACGATTTATTGCGGTTGTGAACCAAGTGTATATCTGCAGGCAGCATGATAATTCAATCGATAGTTTCACTACCACTTTCTGCCACGCTGCAATACTTGTTGAATGAAGATTCCATTTTTATTTTATAAATAATGATTGATGAATTTTAACAAATGGCTGATAATGAAGCAACTACAAGTGACTGCATTACGTCAACATTTGACCTTTGTTATGTTACAAGCCTTGTTCTCAGCACACTAGCAATTTGAAGGATGGTCGCATGACCATAGCATATATTTTGAAGCACCTAGTGAAAGGATTTTGTTCCATTTTTGCTGAGAATTTAGGAGATTGATAGACTCATCCACGGCATTTTTTATTCAGACATCAACTTATCTACCGTCCCCTACTGTTCTGTTCAATTGAAAATAGTGTCACAATCAGGCATATAATTAAATCATCTGGCTTAACTGATGTTTGACTTGTGCATGTGTCTTTTATGGGATGTATCCTCCTAATTGAAGCATGCTAATTTTGGAGCTGTTCTCGTATGTACTTGGATCTGTGCATCATCCCCGATCATAGAATATATTAATGCTAACCATGTAATCGAGTTCATGTAGTAGTAAAATTTATGTTCGGTTGCCTTGCGATATTCAATTTGGTGATAATTTAGTTCATGTATCACCATGAGAAGTCCAATCAAGTAATATTTATGGATGAAAGCTAGCAAGATGCTATATACATCTTCCTACAGGCCAAGGATATACTTGTGCATCCATTTTTTTTGTTTCACTCCCAGTTTTTTTTATCACTGAAGTTTAGGTTTTGAACTATGACAAATTTTCAAATAGTACTTTGAGTGATCAAGAACATATGGCTAGTTCATGTAGTAGTAAAATTTATTTGCATTTGTCACTTTCGTTATAAGTTTTACTTTTGAAATGTGTGTGCACTTGATGCTTAATAACTCTGTACTAGGCCTTCATAATCTTGTTCAAAATTTCACTTTTTTCCATAGCTTCAGTTTGTAGTTTTGTGTATCATCTTTGTTTTGATTTGTGCAGGAAGTGTGACTCGGTGGAAAATTAAATAAGCGTGGTCAAAAGGTTGTGCTTCAGCGCCTCAGGAGCTTCTTTGTCACTTGATCCATACCGAGCAAAGCTTGTGCTTCTGCGGTCTTGGATCCCCTCCCTAGGATGTTACATGTTTCCCCTTTTTTTTTGTTAAGAATAATAATGTATGTATGGTGAAAAGACATCAAAGTTATGGCTGTGACTTGTGAGAACATTTATCGTTTAAAGACAGTGAGCAGGGAATAGATGGAACAAATACAGTTGATGATGGAACTAAAGGAAATTTTACGGTTCTAAAACACGTATGCCATGGAGCACGAGGGAACCATCTAGCCAATTCCGAGTTTAACATAGCTATTCACAACCATGGAGCACGACGGAACCATCTACCCAATTCCTAGTTTCAATTCTCAGTAATAAAATGTCTACGGTTGCAAGAAATAGTTGTATGGTAGCCGGATATTTTGTTGGTTGCAGGAATATGTTTACTATGGGTTCCTTAGAAACCGTACCGCTTTAACAGTCAAAGTTTTATGCCTTGAGTACACGAAGAAGATTCGTTCCATGCAGAAATGTCGGTCGTGTGAGAAACATACATGAGACCATCAATTTTTTACTCAGCAAGGATGATAAAAAAGATCAAACTGGAAAACTTTTATGGTTGCGGAACCCTTGCTTCCAAGTTTCTCTAGACGTGCGGGTTGCCCTGGAAAATTAATGAATTCTGATAGCTGCGGGAGATCAATCTTGATTTTAAGGTTGCAGAGAATATTTTATTGTTGGAAAGACAAACTTTTATGGTTGCGGATGGATGCGCCGCCTGGTTTTGGTAGTACGCGGCCTCGGGGGAAGTTTTATGGTTGCGGGACAAATTTTATTGCTGCGGCATGCTTCCGCTGGCTGGTTTGTTCGGAGCCGCCGCGCTAAATAGTTATTTAGCACCCAGAGCGTTAAATAGCGTAGCCCTATATATATATATATATATAATATATATATATATATATATTATATATATATATATATATATATATATATATATATATATATATATATATATATATATATATATATATATATGTAGAAACAAAAGTTTCGCTAAATTACATTGAAATCATCAAGCTAAAAATGTTGAGTTCACTAACTTAATCTAAAAGAACAATATGATAACTCAACTCATTTCCATCAACTAATTCTAAGAGCAACTCCCCTGGTCTCATGGATCTCATAAGGAGGCATTAACGAAATGGTCCACACATGAGTCTGAAATTTGCAATCCAAAAGCCTTAAGCTCATGGGCGATGTCCCACATGCGACTGATATGCAATAGTAGTCCACCTTGCCCACCTTGCCCGTCATAACGTGTGGTAGTTAGCCTTTTAATGAGGTAACTTATGCAGACTTGCTTATGACTTATCTCAATGAAATATAAGAATTCATTAGCAGTCTTGTCCTCATTTGCAGCAAATGCTCCCCTTATGCCTTGTGAGATGGAGCGCATTATGATCCTTTTGGCAAGCTTATTATCCCTCTCCCATATTTCTAACTTGAAGTGATACTCAGACATCTTCTCATCAAAGTCCTCAATGCCAGGAGAAGGAGGAAATGGCTTGACATTATGAAGCACATAATCAAGCTCCAGAAACTTGAGAATGTCTTGCACCTTCAGTTTCCATAGAGGAAAGTCAATGCCATTGAAGGGCTTAATGGTCTTCATGTAGCTTTCAAGACCATTGTCTGAAAATGACAAAAGCGAAAAGCTTAGTCAACTTAATCAATGCAACTTACGCATTTCTTATTAATCTTAAGGCTTAAATGATGGTGATGGAAATATAAATAAATAAATAATAAATTAATAAACTTAAGTCTGGAACATTAATAGTACAATAAGATGCACTTAAAGCACAAAAGATAACCCTACGGTGGTCTGATTACAATCATGCAATAAGAAACAACTTGCATCACCGGTGGGGAAAACAAGCGAATCTTATCTAAAACTCATAATTAAAATAACTGTGGTCAGAATTAATTACAAGTGTACTCTAGATGAACTCGGTGGTTCCATTCAAATAGAGGCATCTTAAAAGCACTTGGTGAATAAATGAATATTCAACTTAACTTATATGGTAATATAAAACTAATTATGGACAAAACTTATCCTAAAATGTAAACTTAAATGGCTTAGTAAACATTTAATGGCAAGGCAAATTGCACCATAAAATTAAAAATATGCTCATAAGAACTTAAAACTTAAAACTTTATTATGAGCGCGTGCTTATTTATCTGAGGGACGGAGTAAGCATAAAACTCTATTTAATTAAAAGTGGTGCAATGGTAAAAGGAACTTAATTTGCACTAAAAAAAAGAGCTGCTTAAAACTTTATAACTGAAACTAATAGCTTAAATAATCTTAAACTTATTCCTTAAAAATATTATGCTCATGAAAATCCAAATATTGGAACATAAAAGCTAATAAAACTTAATAAAACTTAATATAGTTGATGAGCATAGATATACTCAAGATGACAGCGGAAGCTTAACTTTAGCAAATAAAATATTGCTATGAAATATTCTTGAGAATTTAGCTTAAATAAACTGAGAAATTTCACTGCAGCATAACTTAAGATATTACTTATAAAATTTGCAGAAAATTATGCTCGTAAATAATACTTAATTTTATTTCTTAATTACTTAGCTCAAAAACATGAATTAGGCACCTCAAAATATATATTGGTGGATTTAATGCTTAAATTATGAATTAACATAAATAAATACCAACAATACTTAAATTTAAATATACTGAAAGAAATTAACTCATCTTAATCTGAAAATAATAACACTGAAAACTTAAATAAAATGCCACAAAACATTTATCTTAAATGGGACTAAAAATTTGGGCAAATTTTGAACAGAAAATGCTTAAACAAAACGTGCGCGTGGCCCAGCGGCTCGGACGGCCCAGCTTAATTTCGCGCGGCAGCCCAGCGAGAAAAGCGTGCCCGCGTGCGGCCTGCGGAGCATGGCAGCCCGGAGGCAGCCCAGCCCAGCTGCGCGGCACGCAGCGACTTAATTCAGCGCGGCGGCCCGGCCCAGAAGGGACTCGGAGCGGTCGGGTGGCGCACAGCGCGAGCCGGCCGAAAGGCCAGCGGTAGAGGCCACTGGGCCTCAGGCCCGACAACCGCTCGCCAGGCCGCCGAAGCAGCCCGGGCGGGCGCGCGCGCGCGTCGAGCGCGCTGATCTGAGCCGTCGAGTCGAACAGACGGCCAGGATTCATCGGACTCGGCATAAAAACGCCGGCCGAAAACCCTAACGCGCCCTCACTCCCTCCTCACTCACTCAGCCGCTCGTCTCGCTCTCCCTTTCTCACTCGCCTCACTCAGCTTCCTCCACTCAAAACGAGCGGCAAAGCGCGCCATCCACGCGCGGCTGGCAGCCATGGCGCCACGGGGAGAGTCTCGCCGGCGCACGCGTGCGAGAGGTCACGCGCGGCACAGTCGAACCCCTCCACCGCGGTGCCCTAAAGGCAAGGCCGGTGCATGTGGAGCTGAGGGCGCAAGCACGTCGGCGCTGGAGGCGCACGGCGGCGAGGAGCACGCCGGTGGCCGGAGGCGCACGTGACGGCAAGGAGCGGAGGCGGTGTTTGGCGGATCTGAAGCCGGCGACCTGATCTGAAGCGGCACGCCGGCACACGGCATGGCGGCACGGAGCAACGGCGAGCCGGCGACGACGATGACACCTGCGAGGATGCCGAGGCGCGCCGGGGCCGCGCGCGGTGGATCTTGTGCCGCGCGGTCCGGATCTGAGGGCCGGCAAGGAGCACGCCAAGGCGGCCACCTCGTCGGCGTCCGGAGGGAGAAGGCGACGGCGACGGTGCGCGCGGAGGCACGCACCGACGTCGTCGACAGAGAGGTAAGTCTCTCGATCTGAAGCTTACACTTAATTAGGGTTAGGGTTTGGTGTGCGTGTGTGATGTTCATCTAAGCATGATTTGGTTAAAGTAAACACTAATTGTGATGAACATGATTAGCCGAAACCCTAATTGAATCTTAATTAATGACTGAAACTTGATTAACTTAATCCTTAATCACTTAATTAGCACTGATCTAGCGCATCTAATTGCCTAATTAACATAAAAACTTTACTGCGCCAATTAAAACTTGACTAATTTGCCTAAAACAGTGCACCTATCTAACTCATGTCGACATGTAAACCTTACTGATCTAATAAGAACTGGACTAAAAAACATGTCGAATTCTTAAAACAGACATCATCTAGGCATGTAAAAACGTTACTGACTTAATGAAAACTTCAACTAAAAACATGTCTAGAACTTGACTGTCACCTCTGTTTGCATGAACTAGATCGAAATTAACTTAAAGCATGAATTAGATCTAGTACTAACAGAGGCACTTAACCATAAATAGGGGATCTAATCGACTCGATTAGGCATCTGATACCAAATGTTACGTCAAAAACGATGATCATCTTAACAGGATCAACTAGTACAGAATTAGATCACACCTAGAACTTAACAGATCAGATGAAACTTAGATAATTACCTGAGGTAGCGTTGTCCATAGCCACCAATCTGAGACGGCAGAAGCAGTAGAAGAGGTAGAAGGCGCAGTAGATCAAAGTAGAACCAGGGCACCGAGCTTCCACGACTTCCAGCACCTTAGGGATCGGTAGATTAGGGTTAGAATTAACCCTGGCGGCTAAGTGCGTGATTAACACCAGATTAAGGTTAACCAAGGGTTTCCCCTTATATTTATAATGCTGTAGGCGTGGGGCTGGGCCCAAAACGTGGGCTGAGGTTTGCCTCCCGATCAAGGCAACTAACAGGGGTTAATTAGGCTCAAAGTGGGCCTTTTGGTCCAATTAGATATTGACAGAGGTCAATAATTCCAACAGAGTCATGCGCGACGTCAGTATTGCCCAACATGTAGTGTCATATTGAAATATATATGGCATCAATCTAGATCATGATGACATTGGATGACGAAGCTTAAGACCAACGCTACTTCGCTTTTTTTTGGGTCCCAGAATGTGAAATTACAGTGATGAAATGCACCCCTGCATTGGTTTGATTGCAATACAAAGTTGTCATTGAGCTCATTGGCAGTGATGAATTGTTGAGTGCAAACAAAAAAAAAAATTCATAAAGCTGATTTTTTTCAGTTGCAATCTATAAGGACCAGCATGATTAAACAAGCTGATATTGCTTATCGTCCTATTGAGCTGTTCGTGGGACAAGTATGACAAGCCAAGGCTCCACTGAAAAAATCACTAAAGAAATAGTATCTTGGCTTGTTCTAGTTAAAATGAACGGTACATATTTATTCTGTGGTATCTTAAAATCTCTCTTTGTCGAAACCAGCGCTTGTTCTGAGTTACCGTGGCATGCTCGATCACTATTTGTCGGTGGGATCGATGAGCACAACACTTTCCATGCTTGCAAGGATCACCCGCTAGTTCTTGAAATCAATATCCGATGGAAAAACAAAACTTTCAAGACCCGTATGACTTGATATATTTTATACTTACCTAGCCAAGTGGAACGATTCCTTACCTACCATTGTAACGTTGCACAATCTATTGTCAACTGCCATCCTTAAAGGTAGAGAAGTGTCTCATGGATCTAACAGTGGCTGCAGCTGTCTAGATGCTAGCAGATTTATTGGACGTCCGTCAAGCCAATCTTGATCACTGCAGGTGTGAGCTATTTTCGTAGAGGGTCAAATTTCACATGACCATATATATGTGTGTGAGATTTGGTATAACCTTGTAGAGTTGTAGCTCCGTATGAATTCTCTATTAAATTCAACATAGCTAAATGTATCCGATCCAACTTCTAAGCAAAATCCCTTCAATCTATGTCACTGTGGAAGTTAAATTCAATATAACTGCTAGGTAGTTATATGAACCTACTTGCGGCGAGGTACCAAATAGTGCTGCATATGGTACTGTGTATGCAACCAAGAAAAGAAAACGCATGGGGAAGTGGCGACGGACAGCCCTGAGTGTGATGTCCATGTGCTGCTCGGCATGGAAGAAGCAGTCAGATGTGTGTGTACCTAGTTTGGCTTACACGTTTTGGACTTAAAGAAATTATTCGGATACAATGCATCATGTTCATCAGCAAAAGTTAGTGTAAGCCTGAAAAAAACATAATACACAATTTTTTCTACAGCTCACTTGTGATAATATTTTTGTAAAAATCTTTGCTTAGTGAAAATGTCAACCGGTACAACATATCTGAGTTCTTTTTAATTGCATATAATTTTTGAACCCAGAGAAAATCATAAGGTAATTATGGACAACCAAGACTAGCTAACGACCCGTTACAAGCCAAAAGCCAAGAACAATAGACCGATGTGACAGAATGAAATGGCTGTACGCATATGCGTACGTAGGCACCGCACATCTATTTTAATGTTGATGTCGTCAGTGAATTGGTGGTTGCTGGTAGCGTGCCTTGGTGCAAGGTTTTAAATATCCAGCTATGTAGATCTTAGACTTAAGCTCCATCGGTTGCTGATGGACATCAGAGTCGAAACTGATCAACCACATTCCCCCCCTCGAGAGCCAACTCTGCCAAAAAAAAAAAAAGGAGCACGCGTCGCTGATCCGTCATCCTGCTTGAAGATTGCAACATGTAATCTTTTATTCGCATGCTTGTTTAAGATATTTGAGTTACCTTGGATAGATGGACATGCACGAGTGATCATATATGTTATTTGCACATGTGCTGCTTTTTCTTGTTTTAAAAAGTTATTGAAAAATGTGTTTTTTATCCTTAGCTCATTGAGCCGTAATGAGCTAGCTCGTGAGTATATAGAGCCGAGCTGAGCTACCCATTTTGCTCGTTTACCTTAATGAGTCGAGCCGAGCTAGCTCGATATTCTAAAGAGCTAGAGTGAGTTGAGCCGAGCCGAGCCGAGCCCTACTTATAGACCCATAAGCCATAAGCCTGCCAAACAATAAACAAGCAAAACAACTTAACTATTGCTACAAGTTGTAACAAGCCGTTTGCGAATTTGTACTAGAATAGGCCTTTTTCTGCATAAGCTAGAAAAGTAGTTATTTGTAGCTCACTCTTAAGATAAGCTGTTTTATAAGTTGTTTTGCTAAACGGTTTGACTAGATAAACCAAAATAACCAGAATTAGCCAATATGTTTTTTTCGTCAAGATAATGCAGCATAAAAACTGTTTTTTTTTGTCATAAACATAAGCTATGCCAGACATGCCCTAGATCTTATACTTCCAACTGTTGTAGCTTGCCTTGCTGCAAGTTTTTATATATCCAGGTATATATCTTAGGTTAACTATTCAAAATAAATGATTATTTTTTATGCTAATTGCAAGAGCTTTGTGTAAAGTACAAATAGGGCGATTTGTTCAAAAAATTCTGCTTTTTTATTTATTAACTTCTTTTGAACTGAATCAAACAATAAAGGCTGCCTATAATTACCTCAAATCTATTACTTCTTGTCGTGAGGTACAAAATATTGATGAGAAGGAAGATACCATATGGTGTTGCAACACAAACAACTTGTTGGGGCGGCAAGATGATTTCTAGTTACATATTTGTTGATATGAGAAAGTTTGGTAAGTCAATGATGAAATGGTCTGATGCTAGACAATATGTTACTAATATAAGTTTCTTCAATTATTTTGCCTTCCCTTTTATCAACGGTAGATTTATTTCAACTACTGTAAACGAGTTTAAAAAACTCAGTCAAATCTATTATTATATGCTCGATGTAACAGACTACCATTTTACTTTAATGAATATCCCGAAATATTCAAATCCAATTTAAGCTTCCAAGGGGACACTGCGTAGGTAGTTGCTGGTCCAGTATGCTGTAAGAATTAGCATGTTCTCCGGTTACTTGCTCATGATTTGTCGATTTTTTTTGCGGGCATTCATAGCGAGCGGAATTCATGTTTCCACGTTTCTGAGTACATATAAGCGTATCGAAAATTAATCCGAGAACAGGTCACTCATGTATCACTGTGCACGTAATACATGCATAAACTAATGTCCCCTTGTCGGTAGTCATTTCAAATAACCTTCGTTTGTCCTTGCACCATTGTAAGAGCCTTATGATGCATCATTGAAAAAGCAGGAGGTTGCTATTTAAACATAATATACTAAAAACCCTCCGTAAATATTCTCACTGTGGTTGTTCACATAGTTACAATATATAAAGTTATATATTGAAGAAAAACACTTTGTTGTACTAGTGTTTTTTTTAGAAGAACTTTGTTGTGCTAGTGTTTGTAATTGAGATGGATATGGGCATGTTTGTTGTGTGCTCAAAATTGTCCTATGCCCCTATGTCCCGATCATAATATATATGGACAGCTTAAGTTTTGGTCTAGGGCTTTTGCTTACTAATAGTTGGCCATGGATCAGCAATAAAACATAAATAAGATGAGCAAGAAGGGACAATGGATTGCCAAAATAAATACAAGCAAATGGGTGTAAAAAATTATCATGGATGAACAACTTTTGCGGATGTAGCTAGGTTCGGATACAATCCAAATTTATGGAGTGTGCGCTGCATAGGAAAATCCAACCTGAATGTTTTGAATTAATGTTAACGGTTTTTTTAGAATAATTAATGTTAACAGTTAGAAAGCATCCAATTGGCTGAAAAGCATTCTAAACTATTATAGCATTCTATTGTGCCATGACATATTCAGAGTAAGTGGAGAAGAAGTGTGCTTGAGAATTGAACGAAAAACTTACAACATATTCCGGGGTTCATACTCATTCAATCTAGAAGTTCATCCACAAAGGTACCCATTCTTTCCCCAACCCAGTTAAGCACCAAGAGGAGGTTTAAGTAGTACATACACCAAACAAAGTTATCTTCTATAGTCAACTGTTCAAACAGACATGCAGGTATTTTTAAAAAGAACAGATACCAGTTATTCCGTTGGTTCTAATTAATTAGTTAATCAAGGTGAATATCAAACTCAATTATTTGTCACACAAGATGAGTATGCAACCTGTCTGGTTGCTGGGTAAATCAAAGTCAACTGTTCTAGCTACCGGTAGAATGGCAAAAAGAAAAAGAAAAAAAAGGGAGTCACGCGTGCACACGCAGCTGGTGTACTGTGGTTCCAGATCATGAGGAAAGAAGAGCGACAAGTTTTAGTTTTGACTGTCTGCAACACGGAGCTGAAGACCCAAAAATCACTGGAAAGGAAATAAAAGATACCTCTCTTCTGCCAATTCGGACACATTTAAGTTGTTAGGAAGTCTACGTGTGGTACGTACAGGGGCATCCTTAATCCAATACGCTACCATACCAGCTCTAGTGGGTCCTAAATACTACATGTTCCTCTGATTTGGGCTGATGAGATGTCAGGTTTTGTCTATATCTCTTTAATAGAAAATATATAATAGAAGCAACAAGATGACATATACACTTCCTTATAGGTCGATAGAGCTTCTCTGAAAATGATTTTCTGTTAACAGAAGCTATTCTTGCGCTACTGTAGCGCGTCCGGCACATGTGCCCCAACCAACTCTGTTGGTTTGTTGTATTAGATATGCTAGGTTTTCCTAACTTCTAGCTAGTTTGCTTAACAACCAACGTATATCTGTTTGTAATCCTGTGCGCATAAATACGCACCCTGATCAATGGAATTATTCGTCGCGTCATTCTTTCCTACTTTCATTTTCTATGGCGCAGTCCGCATGTTATGGGGAGGCATTTTGTGGTAGTAAGAGATTCTCTATAATTATTTTGGATTAACTCTAGTTCATTTTACATAATCACATCACAGAATCAGGATAAGCTATTTTTTCAGCTTCCGGCCCTTTAGTTTAATTCCAATAATCAATTCACAGAATCTGTCTCTAGTCATGACTTCTGGTACAACTTCACTCATTGTACCTGAGAATCAGCTTAATGCTTAGGCCCCAATTGGTAGGGCTTCCAGCTTCGGCTTTAGGGTAAATCCCTACCGAACGGTTCAAAAAAGAAGTGCTTCAGCCTCAAAACTGGGAGAAACCGTTTTGCAAATGACCGAGACTGGGAGAAACCGTTTTGCAAATGAACCGAGAGCCCGGAGCCACAAAAAAGGTAGCTTCACATGGCTGCTCCTCTTCGGTAGCCACATGAAGCCATTTTGCAAAACATTTTTAAAAGTGCATTGGCTGACAACAGAGAGAGCCAGAACTGGAGCCATTTTGAAGGAGCCGGAGCTATACCAAACATGCCCTTACTCCCTTATCACATGATAGATATACAAGATTACGAAACACATTTCACACATAAACATCACAAATACGTGCGCCGAATATAAGCAAAGTAGCAATATAGGCCACCCAGTCGCGTGGCCACACACAGGACCATGCGCTTATTTAGGTACGTGTTGCTTACATAGCTGTACGTACGTATATATTGAAGCATAGATGGATGCACACTGGGGGCGCGCGCTCTCGCGTCAAGGGCGAGCAGTAAACGGGCGCTCGTCTTCCACGTTGCCTGGGGGGTCGTAGTTGCAGATGATGAACACGGCTCCGGACGTGCAGACGGTGCGCGCGCAGCCGATGCGCGTCGAGTTGCTCCACACCACCTGCGTGTAGGTTCCGCACTTCTTGCCGGGGTCGCAGGTGTTATTGTTGTAGTGATAGTACTCCTTCTGGGCCACCCACAGCCCCACCGCGTCCGCTGCGGCCCGCGCCTGCCCGGCGGGCCCCCTGAAGAGGTTCTCGCCGTACGGCCCGTTGGAAACCTTAAGTTGGCAGTCGACGCGGCGTTCCGCCGCGTAGCTCCCCGAGTAGTTCGCCACCTCCGTGTCCCATTCCACCGGGCCGACGCCGTCAGCGGCACGAGCCTCGTTGTGGAGGTCGACGAAGTCCTGAGGCTTGTTCTGGGCCAAGGCAGCCGCAAGCAGGGCCACTGCCATGGCAAAAGCAAAGGCGATTTCGCTCTTGGAAAACGACATGATGCTTCCAGCTGCCTAGTTTGTGCTTGTGGGATGAGAGGTGTTGGAAATTAGTCTGTATTTATAGCCACTGGATGTGGAAGAGTCGTCGTGAGAGCAGTGATAACAATGGTTGATGGATGGACATGGAAGATAACTTCGAAGAAATTCTGCGCCCCAGGTTTTGTAGTATGCATCGCTATCTAGAACTTCTAGTACTACGTTCTTACGTACCTCCGACTACTAATTCTATGCATGCAGCCCCAATTAGAATCGTTTACTTTGGGCTTGCAATTGATCGAGTCATGCGCGACGTCAGTATTGCCCAACATGTAGTGTCATATTGAAATATATATGGCATCAATCTAGATCATGATCACATTGGATGACGAAGCTTAAGACCAACGCTACTTCGCTTTTTTTTTGGGTCCCAGAATGTGAAATTACAGTGATGAAATGCACCCCTGCATTGGTTTGATTGCAATACAAAGTTGTCATTGAGCTCATTGGCAGTGATGAAATGTAAAAAAATTCATAAAGCTGATTTTTTTCAGTTGCAATATATAAGGACCAGCATGATTAAACAAGCTGATATTGCTTATCGTCCTATTGAGCTGTTCGTGGGACAAGTATGACAAGCCAAGGCTCCACTGAAAAAATCACTAAAGAAATAGTATCTTGGCTTGTTCTAGTTAAAATGAACGGTACATATTTATTCTGTGGTATCTTAAAATCTCTCTTTGTCGAAACCAGCGCTTGTTCTGAGTTACCGTGGCATGCTCGATCATTATTTGTCGGTGGGATCGATGAGCACAACACTTTCCATGCTTGCAAGGATCACCCGCTAGTTCTTGAAATCAATATCCGATAGAAAAACAAAACTTTCAAGACCCGTATGACTTGATATATTTTATACTTACCTAGCCAAGTGGAACGATTCCTTACCTACCATTGTAACGTTGCACAATCTATTGTCAACTGCCATCCTTAAAGGTAGAGAAGTGTCTCATGGATCTAACAGTGGCTGCAGCTGTCTAGATGCTAGCAGATTTGTTGGACGTCCGTCAAGCCAATCTTGATCACTGCTGGTGTGAGCTATTTTCGTAGAGGATCAAATTTCACATGACCATATATATGTGTGTGAGATTTGGTATAACCTTGTAGAGTTGTAGCTCCGTATGAATGCTCTATTAAATTCAACATAGCTAAATGTATCCGATCCAACTTCTAAGCAAAATCCCTTCAATCTATGTCAGTGTGGAAGTTAAATTCAATATAACTGCTAGGTAGTTATATGAACCTACTTGCGGCGAGATACCAAGTGCTGCATATGGTACTGTGTATGCAACCAAGAAAAGAAAACGCATGGGGAAGTGGCGACGGACAGCCCTGAGTGTGATGTCCATGTGCTGCTCGGCATGGAAGAAGCAGTCAGATGTGTGTGTACCTAGTTTGGCTTACACGTTTTGGACTTAAAGAAATTATTCGGATACAATTTATCATGTTCATCAGCAAAAGTTAGTGTAAGCCTGAAAAAAACATAATACACAATTTTTTCTACAGCTCACTTGTGATAATATTTTTGTAAAAATCTTTGCTTAGTGAAAATGTCAACCGGTACAACATATCTGAGTTCTTTTTAATTGCATATAATTTTTGAACCCAGAGAAAATCATAAGGTAATTATGGACAACCTAGACTAACGACCCGTTACAACTTACAAGCCAAAAGCCAAGAACAATAGACCGATGTGACAGAATGAAATGGCTGTACGCATATGCGCACGTAGGCACCGCACATCTATTTTAATGTTGATGTCGTCAGTGAATTGGTGGTAGCTGGTAGCGTGCCTTGGTGCAAGGTTTTAAATATCCAGCTATGTAGATCTTAGACTTAAGCTCCATCGGTTGCTGATGGACATCAGAGTCGAAACTGATCAACCACATTCCCCACCTCGAGAGCCAACTCTGCCAAAAAAAAAAAACTAACAGTTTATCATAGCTTCTCGTCTTCTCCATGCCCATGTAGTAGCGGCAGCTCTGTCAAGTTACGTATGAGCGACGATCCTGAGCGGGTACGTGGGCTGGCGGCGCGATGGACCTAGGGCTGGCGGCGGCGATGGCGATTGGCGATCTCCTCCAATCAAAGCTTCCCTGATCGATACGACTGCTGGTTTTGGCCGATCTCCGGATCGGTTACGTCTACGGGGTCGCGCGACTACGTAGGACGCATCGAGTCTCGCTTTGGGACTCCTCTGCCGAAACATCTACTCGGGGTTTTACTCGCGAGTCCCTAGATCTCTGCCGTTTCTGCCGGATTGGTCGTTCTGCGCCGCCCTGTTGCCGAAGATTACTTCTCCCTACGCTAGGTCTTCCGATCTCGCTGCGGTTGGGGTGATTCTGGGGTTTCCGTTGAGGATTCTTCCCACCCGACGCCGTTCGCGTTTGAAGGTTGACGACTAGGGTTGAGTTCTCCGGTGCAGCAGGTTGATGGCGTCGGGCGGCGCTGAAGGAGGAGGGTCTGGTGGTGGTGATATGCATGTGACGGGGAAGGTAGTGCAGACGGGGACGGGCTCCGGCACGTTGCCGGCGGCGCCGTCGGGTTCGGCAACACCTGTGTTGCCTAATGCTAGCGATGGAAAAGGAAAGAAATCAGTTAATGATTTGCAGATGGTGATTCACCAAGAGGATGCTGCTAACACGAATATGGAGGAGGAAGACATCTGTGATTTTGAGTTCGACCCTGAAGCTGAAGTTGAAGGTCAAAGCAGTGCGGAGCGATGGCTTGCAATGGCAAGGTTCTACTCTGGTCAGGACTACTACGTTCGCGCTTTGTTCAATGAGTTGGCTGGTATTTGGGGCCTTCGTGATCCAGTTAAGGCCAGAACTCTGGATGGGAATTGTTTCATGCTATATTTTGATAAGAAGGGAGTCTATGATTACGTGGTGAATGGTGGTCCTTGGCGCTATAAAGGAGATGCTTTTATTGTAGTGCCATATGATGGTTTTACCCCTCCATCTGAAGTTAAGATTGAGAAAGTTAACCTGTGGGTAAGGATCTATAATGTTCCAGAGGATTACATGACCACCGGTTTTGCTCGAAATTGTGGAAAAATCCTTGGAGATGTGGTGGCGGTAGGTGGTGCTGTGCGTGACTTTCTGAGGGTGAGAGTTGCTTTTCCACTGGAGAAGCCTCTTAAACCAAAGCTTGTGGTCAGGGTGAAGGATCGAGGCATCCTAACTTTTAAGGTGAAATATGAGAACGTGCCATTCTTTTGCTTCATTTGTGGTAGAATTGGGCACGCTCGTCGCGAATGTCCGGATGAAGGCACCGTACCAGAGGGGGTTTCGTTTGGCAAAGAACTACGCGCATCGCCTTTGAAGCGCGCTCAGATGAGGGAGTTTAATATTCCGGCGGCCTTAACCTCTACGAAACGTGCTCTAAACTATAGCGGCTCACAGAGAGATAGGGTCCTGTCGCAGTCTGGGAGCTCTAAGGCTCCAGGATCGAGCACGCAAGCTGATGCAGATAGTGGTACGGTGAAGAAAGGTGAGGAGCAGACAGGGCAGGTTTTGTCGCAAAAGAAATCTACGGAGGCAGCTCCAAATGATGGTTCTATTCCTACTGATATTCAGGATGTGCTGCAACACGGTGTGATGCAGATGCAAGTGCAATCAAGCTATCCTGATCTGAACGGGGCAGCTAACATTTCTAACGAGAAGGACAGGGTGTCTGGCCTTAATGGGAGCGTTGATTATGGCCTCAGCGACACCTCGTCAGTGGGGTTGGGAGTTGTTGGCAGGGTTAGGGATGCTAGAGCGGCGAAGCTGCTGCTGGGAGACGCGGCTGATGTTGAGATGCCTCAAGCTGCCATAAAGATGGAGAGATCCGGTGATGATCAGGTAAAGGAAAAAGCTGCTAAAAGGAGCAAGAAGGAGGATGGAACGAGTGCTAGTGCTGGAAACCTGGTGGGAGCTCAGGGCGAGCCCCACCAGGCGCAATGAGTACCCTAGCATGGAACTGCCGGGGGGTGGGGAATCCCCGGACAGTTCGCGATCTGTGTGCCTTGATTAAGGCGCATAACCCCAAGCTTGTCTTCCTTGCGGAGACATGGCAGAGTGAGGAACGCATGAAGAACTTAAGATGGAGGTTGGGTTTCAAGGATTGCTTCACAGTGCAATCACCTAACCGTGGTGGTGGTTTAGCCCTGTACTTTGATGAGTCGGTCCGTGTGTCTCTACAATCATACTCGAATCGACACATTGATGTACTGGTTAAGGAGGGGCCGGATGATGTGGAATGGCGCGCTACCTTTGTCTATGGTGAACCGAGAGTGGAGAACAGACACAAGATGTGGGCTTTACTGCGCCAAATCAAACAGCAAGTGCATGAGCCGTGGCTCCTCTTGGGCGATTTTAATGAGGCATGTTGGCAGTTTGAACACTTCTCGGAAACAAAACGAGGGGAGAGGCAGATGCAGATTTTTCGTGATGTGTTGGAGGATTGTGAGGTGGAGGATCTTGGCTTCCAGGGACTGCCGTGGACTTATGATAATAGACAGCCAGGTAGAAGAAATGTTAAAGTCAGATTGGACAGGGCGGTGGCCACCAGGGATTGGAGGATCATGTATCCCGAGGCGGAGGTACTTCATTTGGTGTCGCCGCGGTCTGATCATTGTCCGGTGCTGCTGCGACTGCGCCCGGTACAGGACCGACAACGGAGCAACGGCTTCAGGTATGAGATCTGGTGGGAAAGGGATGAGGAACTGCCTAAGGAGATCGCTAGTGCAAGGCGAGCTGTTGACCAGAAGCATAATCTGGGTGATGTGTCGGATGCACTGAAATCAGTTATGAGAAGGTTGCGTGCATGGAGTCGAGAGAAGTTTGGCTCTGTAAGGCTTGAGCTGGAGGCTCTACGCAAGCAACTGGAGGAGTTGCAGAGCCAACAAAATGACGAGAATAGGGATGCTATTAGAGCAACAATGCGCAAGATGGATGAAATGCTGTACCGGGAAGAGATGCTTTGGTTACAGCGTTCAAGAACTATGTGGCTGAAGGACGGCGATCGAAATACAAAATATTTTCATCGGAAGTCTGTGTGGAGGGCTCGCAAAAATCGTATAAGGAAGTTGAGGCGGATTGATGGTACTTGGACTGATAACAAGGACGAGATGGAGGGGGATGACCACAGACTATTTCAACACCTTGTATACTAAGGATGACACGGTGCAGCCTGATAGTGTACTGCATCTCTATGATGCTTTGGTGACTGATGACATGAACGACTCGTTATGCAGGCCGTTCTCTGATGAAGAAATTGGAGATGCAATGTTCCAAATTGGGTCGCTCAAGGCGCCGGGGCCGGATGGGTGCCCGGCCAGGTTCTTCCAGAGGAATTGGGAGCTAATGAGGACAGAGGTGATCGCTGCTGTTCGGAGATTTTTTGAGGAGGGTGTTATGCCAGAGGGTGTCAATGAGACGGCTATTGTGCTGATCCCGAAGAAAGACCAGCCAGAAAACCTCAAGGATTTTCGACCGATAAGCCTCTGTAATGTCATCTACAAAGTGGTGTCGAAGTGCCTTGTGAACAGGTTAAGGCCTATACTGGGTGAAATTATTTCTCCACATCAGAGTGCTTTCATTCCGGGTAGACTTATCACTGATAATGCTCTAATTGCCTTCGAGTGCATCCATAGCATTCAACAGAATAGAAGGGAGGGGAATGATTTTTGTGCTTACAAACTGGATCTCGCCAAAGCGTATGACCGGGTCGATTGGGTTTTTTTAAAAGAGGTGTTACTGAAGCTGGGCTTTCATAGCAAATGGGTGCAGTGGGTGTGGTTGTGTGTTACCACTGTTCGCTACTCAGTTAACTTCAACGGAGTTCTCTTGGACTCCTTCCAACCGACTCGGGGATTGCGACAAGGTGATCCGCTTTCTCCTTATTTATTTCTGTTTGTGGCTGACTGTCTGTCTACCTTGCTGAAGAAGGAGGAGGAGCAAGGAACGTTATCGCCACTCAAAGTGACTCGAAGGGCACCGGGTGTCTCTCACTTGCTGTTTGCAGATGATAGCTTGTTATTCTTTAAAGCAAACGCTGCGGAAGCTGATCGCGTAAAGGATGTGCTCCACAATTTCTGTAGGGGCACCGGACAACTTGTTAACCCTGTGAAGTGCTCTTTGCTGGTGGCCGAACACTGCCCCCAGCGAGCCAGTGATGATGTGCACCGGATCCTAGGGGTTCAGTCTTTGGAGTTTGAGCCACGCTATCTGGGACTGCCTACTCCAGAGGGAAGGATGAAGCGGGATAAATTCCAGTCTATTCGAGAACGTCTAGGAAAAAGACTGCTGCTGTGGTCTGAGAAGGAGTTGTCGCATGGAGGAAAGGAGATGCAGATTAAGTGTGTGGCTCAAGCACTCCCTACGTACATTATGGGGGTGTTTAGACTGCAGGATGGGCTGTGCGAGGAGCTGGAGAGAATGATCCGCAACTACTGGTGGGGGTCCAAGAGGGGGCAGCGGAAGACACATTGGATAGCTTGGGATACGATGACAAAGCCGAAAGGTCTCGGTGGCATGGGATTTAGGGACCTGAAGCTGTTCAACCAAGCTCTTCTTGCCCGGCAAGCATGGCGGCTTCTCGAGTTCCCAGGAAGTTTGTGTGCACGAGTGCTAAAGGCAAAGTATTATCCGAATGGGGACCTGCTAGACACGGCCTTTCCTCAAGTGGCATCTCCAACATGGCGCTCTGTTGTGTATGGACTGGACCTACTAAAAAAGGGGCTCATCTGGAGAATTGGAGATGGTAAACTGGTGAAGATCAGAAGACACAACTGGCTACCCAGGGGTGACGACCTGGCTGTTTGTGGTACCAGGAGACCTTGTAGACTCCGAACGGTGTCGCAGCTCATCCTCGATGGGTCCTGGAACATGAGGCTGCTTGAGAGGTTCTTCTGGCCGCATGATGCTGATGCCATTAAGTCCATCAAATTGCCTGATCGGGAGAGAGAGGACATACTTGCTTGGCATGAAGAAAGGAATGGGCAGTTCACGGTGAGGAGTGCCTATCGGCTAGCTGTGCGCCTGGGGGAGAAAGAGTGTAGGCAATCTTCAAGCTCCAATCCATGGGGTGACAGGCCAATGTGGAATCGAGTCTGGAAGATTCCGGTTCCGCAGAAGGTGCGTGTTTTCATCTGGCGCGCCATTGTGCAGGGGCTACCAACGAAATATAACAAGTGGAGAAGGAAGCTGGAGGTTACGAATACGTGCTCGCTGTGTGGACTGGAACCGGAGACAGAGCACCATGCTCTTGTTGTTTGCACGAGTGCGCGCATTTTGAGAGAGGCGATGAGGGAGCACTGGCAACTGCCAAAGGATGAACACTTACGTCGTGCTGATGGTGAGTGGCTGCTACTCCTGTTAGCGGATTTGGATGACGAGGAAGCGTGCAAGCTGGCGCTGTTGCTCTGGAGATGCTGGCATGTGAGGAACGAGGTGGTGCACAAATCCAAGGTAATCACCGTGGAGTCATCGGTTGGTTTCCTACGGAGCTACTTTGACACGCTGTTCATGATCCGGCAACCTGGGGAGTATGCGGGTGGCAAGGGGAAGGGGAAACTGCTTCCGTTCTCTGGGCACGGGAAGGCCACTCCTGCGTCGGATGCTATGCTTGGGAAGAAGCTATCCTGGAAACCCCCCGACACTGGATGGGTCAAGGTAAACGTGGATGGAGCCTTTGACGATGGGACTGGGAAGGCTGGGGTTGGTGTGGTCATTAGAGATGAGGAAGGCAGGGTGCAGCTGACGGCCTGGCGAGTCCTCTTTGGGATGCGATCAGCGGAGGAGGTAGAGGCCCATGCTTGTTTGGAAGGCTTGAGTTTGGCGGCGGAGTGGGTGCGGCAACCCACGGTTTTGGAGTCTGACTGTGCCGCAGTTATCTCCAGTCTCAAGAAGGGCGACGCTTTTCGTTCGCAGCTTTGTTTTGTGCTGAAGGACATTAGATCAGTGTGTGTGTCTTTGCCGGACGTTATGTTCCGTGCCGTTAAAAGAGAATGTAATAGCGCTGCTCATGAGCTCGCGCAGCTGGCTAAGCGTACGACCCATACTGCGGTTTGGCGTCTACAATGGCCGAGGTGTATCGAGCAAGTCATCGCTCGCGAATGTAATCTTATTCCTGAGTGATCAATGAATTCTCTTTTAGTCGCAAAAAAAAAGTTACGTATGAGCGAGGCATGCTCCCTGAGGAGGCCACAAGTTTCCAGGACTGAGGTGGTAGTTCGCTTCGTCATACTAGCTCGATAGGTGTAGTGGCAAAATATAAGCATTTATTGGCTTAAAGCACATTTAACCATTCATCTTATTCAAAAATTTGTGAAACTATATATAGAAACAAATAGTTTAAAATATTTATATCTAGTGAAAAAAGTCATAACAAAATAAATCATAATTTTATAAATATTTAAATAAAAAGAATAATTAAATATGACTAGAAAGAGCGCGCGGCCTTGCCGCGCCTAAATATCCTTCATTGATGGACCAGAGTGCTCCATGCCAATATTACTCCAAAGTACACAATACGTTGAAAGTGTCACATTATCTATCATAAGTATCGCTTTAGGCAGTCTGCTAAAGTTATTTGTTCCATTGTTCTGGAAAAATGATTATCAGAGAAAGTTCTTTATTTTCAGAGTTTTCGTTACATATTATTTACAGATTCTATAAGAATTACTCATACATTTGTAGCAGAGAAATAGAAAATATAATTAGCTCTTCAGTAGTCCGGTGTGCCTTATATAAGTAGTAGCTATGGGCAAAAGAGCATGAAATAATAATATTCCAAGTTAAACATGTTTCAGTCACACAAAAAAAAGTCTCAGAAGTACTGCAGACAAAAGCTAAGTGTTTTTTGTTCCAAAAGTCAAATGGCAGTTATTGCTGCCAAAAGTCTTCTCCTGTGTTCTGCAAACGAAACGCAAAAGCTGTGTAAACATTGTGGTATTGGACGGAAGAGTTCAAAACATAGGTGTAACTGGATGCACAATATAGCTTTAAACATATTTTTCTGTATTGTGTAACATTAATGCCAGTACAAGTAACTGAAATTTTTTTCTATTTCTCTTTCATCAACATTTTTTACAAGCATAATTTGCCCTTCAATGCACAATTTCAGCTGAAACTACATATTTTACCATCTCAAGCACCAAGGCTATTGAGAGGATGAGGAAGCATGCATATGAATAATACTGCCTCCTTTTGTGGATAGCTATCTTCCAACTGCTTGCACCAAAATCATACCTCACATATCATTTCTAAACTATACCGGGGTGTGGATTAAGTATAACACTATTGATGTAACAAACTTTTTGATGTGTATAATGTACTTAACTTGGCCAAGGCTAGGATAAATACAATCTTCCCATTATCTAAAAAATAATGTACTTCACTTAGAGAATCAAAATAGCAAACTATGTTTTGTGCTTTTGACACTTGACTGTGCCACACAAAAATGAAAATAATCTTAGCTTCGTGAATGAATATGAGTCTACGACATCTCCATTGTATAGTAAGTAGTAATGGACTTTAATATCAATTCCTACATTTTCAAATTTCTTCCTGATCTAACAGGTGCTTTTTTCAATTTTCCTTGTTTTTTCTTTTTCGTTTTCTTTCAGGATTCCTTTTTCAGTTTTGGATAGCTAGAGATAACAGAGTATTGTTTGATGGATGCAAGAAAATGAATGATTTTAGTTTTTAAGTTCTCCCGATTAGTCTCTGTGATATGTTCTCCAAATCAGTGGATTGAAAGCTTTAGAAGTCACAGAACTCTCACTTTCTAGATCTTTTTGGTTGAGAATTTGAGATGCAAGAATGCTTCATCTGTACCACTTCACAGCCAATTCAATTTGTGTATTCTGTAGTAGAATCTATCCATTGTTTGGTCTCCTGCAACAAAAAGTCTAGTTCAGCTTACAGAACCAAAGTGCCGAATCAAGTTCAGTTTAGGAAACTAAAAAATACTGAATCTAGCTCAGTTAATGAATCCAAAACAGTAAATCTAGTTTAAGGGACAATTTATGCTTCATCTTTGACAACTACTGCCGTTTCGTCAGGACTGCTTATCCACGCTGGTTTAAGGCTCTTGCAACTATCAACATAAACAGTGCAGTCCCGATTCATAGGTGTAATAATCGTTTTTTATTTCTGTTGCTGCGGTTGCTTGATTGCTACTGCCTAGTAGCTTGGTTGCTACAGCCCCAGCAGCCCGCAACAGCTATAAAAATCTTTAACGTCCTCCTGCAAATACTTGTAAAGGAGAGAGGGAAGGGTGGGAAATGAGGAGAAGAAGAGGTAGATAAGTGTACAGAAAATTGAAGAGTGGAGTACATTTACCTCTTTTCACTGGTTGCAGCTATGCCCCATAATGCCGAATTTAGGTACTATTCAGAATAAATTGTTGAACTGGGGATCGACTGGGGGAAAAACTCGATGCACTATATAGATCATATGGATCATCTCACCACCTTGTGTTGCAAATTAAATTGCTGGACAGGCTTATTTGAAGGTTTTGCGTAGTCGTAGAAAAGTTTTGCCTCTGTCTTTAAAAAAAAAGCAGTATACAGATAATCATAGGCACCTATTGTTCAGTTGTTCATTCAAGCTAAATGACCAAAATTTGCAGTTTTAGCACGATTGGATGCCACAGTTCATCATTATAATACACGGATCCCGCTAAATGCATCCAAGTAATGAAACAAAAGGAACTGTTACAGCAGTTGGATGTGCGCGACATTGTTCAAGCAACTGTTCTGCAGTGCAACTTGCTTGTCATTTCCACAAATACCTGGCGAGCAAGCACAGCCAGTGCTCGAGACATGTCCGCGACAGCGTCCGCTCAGCAGAGATGACCCGCGGACGCTAATAGCTGGAAAGCATCCGGGCCTTTCACCATGACCGTCGAGCCGTGCTTTCTGCTTCATCATCGCTGCCTCATGTACTACCGGTCTGCCGCCCATTTTTTCCTAAGGAGGCGGCCTGGTGGCTGCTTCGGACGGAGGGAAGATGTGGAGCTGCATCCCATCGGTGTTGTTCAGGAATCAGAGACACTGCTCGGAGTAGGATGTGCGATCCTCCGCGTCGGTGGCTAGGGAGCGGAAAGGTTGATTGCGAATTTGCGATGATTCTTCATCCCTTCCGATACCGCGATGGGTTTGAGGCCGCAGCGCTCAGGAAGGATCGAGAGAGGAGACGGAAGGGTCCTGAGAGTCCGAGGATTTTTACCGTGAAGAGTTTCTTGGCTTCATCTTTCCGTTCGTTTGTAATCCGACGACTAAAATACTTTAGCTGACGTGGCACTGTAAATTTTGAGAGAATGCACAGCATTTACTATGTAGAAGATATGTAAATCGACAAATGCTTATCTCTACTACTATAATTCGTGAAGTTTGAAATTGGTTTGGCCACCTCCTCCTGAATTCCCGCCAACACCCTCCTATTCTTCAGTTTCAACCGTTGATTTTTTCACATCCGACGGCTCATGTCACCCGGATTCGCTTCCGGTTGACCCGCACGAAACCGAGAATGTTCCCGATAACAGTGGAGACGTAAATAAACAAACCAGCAGCCCCAGCGAGTCTCCCCTGCTTTCGCTCTTCCTCAACGTCGCACAATCAGGCACCAGCGCACTGCTCTTCCTCATCGCACAATCAGGAACCAGCCCGCCGCCTCCAATCCACATCAAATCGCGACCTCTCCCCACTTTCTCTTCCGCCCTATCGTTTGCATCGCACACGCTGCTCCCTCGCATCGCTTGCATTGGACTCGCCTCCTCCTATCTCCCACTGCAAACGCTCCCGGATCTTGCCCACTGTTGAATTCAAGTAGACCTCTCTCTTTTTCCTTTGGCTTGGGTAAAATCCTGCTGCATTCTCACTGCATCCTTCAGATACGCTGCTTGTGATTTTAGAACAGGATATCCATGGTAAAAGAGTCTGATGTATTGCACGATAGGTGTTTGAGATTTTGTCAATACCAACATTATTCTAAGTAGTGTGCATCTGACAGAGAAGCATTCTTCAGATAGTCTAATGTATTTCACGATAGGTGTTTCAGATTTTTCAATACCAACATTAATCATCATAGTGCTAGGTGAACACTTGATATTTCAAAAAAAGAGTCAAAATTCAGAATTATCCTATTGGCTATAAATCTTGCTGCATTTTTTAAGTAGTAGTGCGACAGGAAAGCATTCTTCAGATACACTGCTTGTGATTTCAGAACAGGTTATCCATATTATAAAAAGTCTGCTGTATTGCACGACAGGTGTTTGTGATTTTGCCAATGCCAACATTAGTCATACAAGGAGATAATAATATGCTAGGAAACAAAATTCAGACTATCTTATTAGCTGCAAATACAAATGTTTGAAAAAAGAATGTTTATGCTTCCTGTGACAAGTATTTTTTATGCAAGTTTAAATGATGCTGTTTATACAATATAAATGTACAGGTGCCACATCAATGAATCCTACTCAGCGAAAGCGGTATCGTGATCGGGAAAGATACCTGAACATGACTCCAGATCAAAGAGAAGCCTATTTACAGAGGAACCGTGAATATAAAAGGATGAGGCGAGATGACACTGCAAGTTGCACCAATACAAAAGTCACTACATGCCATCCTAATATAACAAAACCCATTCAAATGGAAACGTGTTGTTCAGCAAATATATTGGTGGCTGATTCAGTAAGTTCATCAAAAATGAAAGGTACACCCCTCGAAATTGTTAAGTATTTATTGAATAATATATTCAACACAGATTAATGTCATCTTCTCCTTTGCTGTTTGGCAACAGTGGCTCATGATGAAAAGCGACTTATTGCTTCAACTGAAGCTGAAGATACTATATCACTAAAACCCTCTGAAAATCAGTCCTACAGTGATCATAAAGGACACATGCAGAAAAATCAAAACCTAGGAAGGGCCTGTTTACAGAGGACGAATCAGTACAAAAGAAAGTGGCAAGACGACGACGCAAGTAGTAGCAATAAAAAAGCAATATGTTCGTACATACCAAGAAATAGAGTCATGGCCATGCCAAATTTTTTCTCTATAACAGTACCTATCCAGGACAAAGTTTTATCTTCAGACTCTCATATGCCAATAATTCCTCAGCAAAAAGCTTTATCAAATGAGAAGCAAGGTGAATGAAATTTTTTTTTTTGAAGGGCTGCACTTTTTATATATTTTATTTATATTAGTTATCTCTGTTATAAATTGCGATTTTGATTCTCTCTCTTTTTCCTTTCTTTGTTTGTTCCAAACAGAGGCAAATGAATCTCCATCTGACAAAGGCAGTCTTTCTCAACAAACCAACACATTCCGTCCAACAGCTGGAACTCGAATTTTAATTAGTCCATCAGGTATACATGTATCAACTATTTCATCAGAGGATCAGGTTACCAATGGTGAGAAGACAAATATAGATCAACATAAGAAGCATCGTAGCTCCAATTGGTACTCAAAATTAACGCCTGAGCAAAAGGAAGCGTACTTACAAAGGAAACGTCAAAATAGGAAAAGAAAAAGTTGCAGTAATGCGCCAGATACAGTTGGAAATACAAGAAATTTAATGAATCAAAATATTTTTTCCCAAAATCAAGACCATAGCAGCAGAGATCAAGATGACATCATTTACTTGCCAACTGATTCAGTTCAACACATATACGGTATGCTTCAATTCTGAAATCATTCATTCAATTTAGTATAACCCACTGCAATATATTATATTTTATCTTATGATATGGGTTATGAACAGGTAACACTGAGCTACCTAGGGACATCATCGAATATGATATCGAGGATGATGAAAGTCTAATATTTAGTGGGCGTGGTGAGAATTCATCTCAATTTTAGCTCAGTTAGTAATGCACCATTTAATCAAATAATCATTTTCTGACCCACTCTAAAATTGTACAGGTTCTGAATTTGAATCATATCAGGAACAATGCTCTACCATACATGGCATACAAGATGACCCATATGATCAAATATACCAAAATCTGCCCAGTCGTCATCATTTTCTTGAGCAAGTTCCTAATTGCAAACATTGCAATGCTAAAAGATTCCAATATGAGAAACCAACATTTTGCTGTATGAACGGAAAAGTTAAGATAGTGACACCTTCAGTTCCTGATGAATTACGTCGGTTGTACACAAGTCAAGATCCAGATGCAAAATACTTTCAAGATAATATACGTTATTTCAATTCTCACTTTTCCTTTACATCTCTTGGTGTTGTCTTGGACCAGCGATATTGCAATAACAGATCAGGGGTTTACACATTTCGTGCACAAGGTCAAATTTATCATCGAATTGATCAATTAGTTCCAAATGAAGATGGTCCCAAGCATCTACAGTTATATTTCTATGATACAGATGCAGATTTACAGCAACGATTTCATCACTCACCTAATCTTGATAAAGATCTCATCAGGAAGTTGGTGAACATACTTTCTTCTAACCCTTATGCCCAAATCTTTAGAAGCCTCGGCTCTATTGAAAATCTTGACGAGTACAGAATTGAGTTGAACACAGATATTGCTCTGGACCAACGAGTATACAATGCTCCAACTGCATCACAAGTAGCAGCAATTTGGGTTGAAGGAAATGATCCTCAAAGTCATTTTGAAAGAAGTATTATGGTTTATGGTAAATCAGGCCAACCACAATACATAAAAGCATTCCATGGCTGCTATGACCCACTATCATATCCTCTCTTTTTCCCAAATGGAGAAGTCGGATGGAACTTAAATATACCAAAAAAGGGTTCAGATCCTAAAGCAGACATAAATAACCAGTCACATATTCCTGATGAAGAAGGCAAGTTATTTCTTCAATATAGTAGTTAAATAGTATTTTATTTTTAAAAATATAACTAGACAATTTTTTTTTTGGTTCTACAGGGATGGGTAATTGTTCAAATGCATGTGTCACTCCAAGAGAGTACTACTGTTTCAAATTACAAATTCGACCTGGAGAATTTAACATCTTGTTGTTTGGAAAGCGATTAACTCAACAATACATTGTTGATATGTACATCAAGATTGAATCCATCAGGCTGGCTTTCCTATTACAACCGTCTACTCAAAAATTGATACGAGCAGATTTGTATCAAGGATTAGTCGATAGCATTGCTGCTGGTGAAACACGTGCTTGCATGATTGGCAAGCGTATTGTTCTACCTCCATCATTTATTGGAGGTCCAAGAGATATGCGTCGAAGGTACCTAGACGCAATGGCTTTGGTTCAGCGATTTGGAAAGCCAGACTTGTTCCTTACAATGACTTGCAACCCACACTGGGAAGAAATAACTAGAGAGCTTGCACCGGGTCAATCACCACAAGATCGTCCTGACTTGATAGCACGAGTTTTCAAGGCAAAATTAGAGGATCTTAAAGATCTACTATTCAAGAAGAATTTTTTTGGAGAAGTTGCTGCTCATGTGCACGTTATTGAATTTCAAAAGAGGGGTCTACCACATGCTCATTTCTTAATAATTCTGAAATCAGGTTACAAGATAACAAATCCTGATCAATATGATCAAATAATATCAGCTGAGATTCCAGATAAAGATAAATACCCGCTGCTACATACTTTAGTTGTTAAGCACATGATGCATGGACCATGTGGAATTCTCAATAGAAACAATCCTTGCATGGAAAACGGAAGTTGTAAATACCATTATCCACGCCAGTTCTCAGAGACTACTCTTCAAGGAGAGGACTCATATCCAATTTATAGACGTCGGAATGATGGGCATCGAGTTTATCTTAGAGGTGCAGTTTTAGATAATGGATGGGTTGTTCCGTACAATCCCTATCTACTCATGCGATACAATTGCCATATCAATCTTGAAGTTTGCTCTAGCATCAAGGCTGTCAAGTATCTATTTAAGTACATATATAAAGGTCATGATCGCGCATCTTTTGTTATTGAAAATGCAGGAGACGATGTAGTTATTAATGAAATTCGGGATTACAGAGATGCAAGATTCATATCACCTCCAGAAGCAATGTGGAGAATTTATGGTTTCAGTCTAAGTGAGATGTCCCCTCCAGTTTTACAGCAACAGGTCCATTTACCCAACATGCATGTTGTACATTTCAAAGAAACTGAAAACTTAGAGGACGTGGTAACTAATCAATCATCTTCAAAGACAATGCTTACTGAATATTTTAGAATGAACTCTATTGATCATTACGCTAAGAACTTCTTATACAAGGAATTTCCAGAGTATTTTCGGTGGGATAGCAGCCGAAAGGAATGGAGTCGTCGTCGTAACCGAAAAAAACAAATTGGAAGACTTGTGGCTGCTCACCCTGCTGAAGGAGAGCGTTATTACTTGAGGATACTGTTGAATCATGTAAGGGGTGCTATATCTTTTGAGCATCTGCGAACAGTAGAAGGTGTCATTTGTGCCACTTTTAGAGAGGCAGCAGAGAAAAGGGGTCTCATTGAAGCAGACAATTATATTTCCGATTGTCTCTCTGAAGCAACAACATTTCAAATGCCGTGTGCACTTAGAAGGCTATTTGCAACAATCTTAGCTTTCTGTGAGGTAACAAATGTTCGTGAATTGTGGAATAAACACTTTGAAGCCATGTCTGAAGATTTACATATGGAAAATACAAGTAATGAAGCAATTGAACAATTGGTGCTTAGAGATATCAGAGATTTGTTGTATTCCATGGGAAAAGACATAAAATCTTTTGACCTTCCAGCTATTCAAGATAATAGTGACTTTGAATTATACCAAAAAGAATTAATTGAGGAGATGTCCATTGAAGTTAGCACGGAGCATTTACAGCTGTATACAACTTTGAACAATGAGCAAAGACTTGCTTTTGACACTATAATGGAGCATGTTTTACACAAAAAGAGTAAGGTATTTTTCATTGATGGCCCAGGTGGCACAGGAAAAACACATCTATATAAAGCTTTACTTGCTAAAGTACGATCCATGGGGTTCATAGCAATAGCAACTGCAACATCTGGTATCGCAGCTTCTATCATCCCTGGTGGCAGAACTGCACATTCTAGATTTAAAATACCAATAAATATTACAGATGACTGCATGTGTAACATTAGTAAGCGGAGTGGAACTGCAGAATTGCTTCGAAAGGCATCTTTAATAATCTGGGATGAAGTTACCATGACAAAACGTCAAGCTGTCGAGGCACTTGATAGATCCTTGCAAGATATCATGGGATGTAGTTCACCATTTGGAGGGAAGGTAGTAGTGCTGGGAGGAGATTTCAGACAAATACTCCCCGTAGTAAGGCGTGGCACTAAATCACAGATTATAGATGCCACTCTACAAAAATCTTATCTCTGGAAAGACATAGAGAAAATAAAACTTTGGCGTAACATGAGAGCACAATCTGATCCATGGTTCTCTGATTTTCTACTACGAATTGGCAATGGTACAGAAGAAACAATCAGTGAAGACTATGTACGCCTCCCTGAAGAAATTGTTATAAGTTATACAGATTCAAAAGCACCCATTGTTAATCTGATCAATGATATCTTTCCTTCACTTGACCAACAAGGAACATCAGTGTCTTACATCAGTGAGCGTGCCATTCTTTCCACTAAAAATGAGTATGTCGATGAGTTAAATGATATGCTTATAGATAGATTTCCAGGAAAAGAAAAAGTGTACTTCAGCTTTGATTCAGCAGAGGATGATCCACAAAATCATTACCCACCTGAATTCCTTAACTCACTCACACCTAATGGTATGCCTCCACATGTTTTACGATTGAAGGTCAATTGTCCCATCATTTTGCTTCGGAATCTTGATCCATTTAATGGATTATGCAATGGAACAAGGCTGATTGTTAAAGCCTTTCAAGAAAATGTCATTGATGCAGAAATTATTGGAGGACAACATGCTGGAAAACGGGTCTACCTCCCTAGAATTCCTATGTACCCTTCTGAAGATGATGTGCTTCCTTTCAAATTTAAAAGAAAACAGTTTCCAATCCGTCTTAGCTTTGCTATGACAATCAATAAAGCACAAGGCCAAACAATTCCAAATGTTGGCATCTATCTGCCTGAACCGGTATTCTCTCATGGCCAACTCTATGTTGCTTTATCTAGAGGGACATCAAGACAAACAACAAGAATCCTTGCCAGGCCAGATAAGGATATTGACCCATCTGGAAAAAGTACAAAAAATATTGTGTACAAGGATGTTTTGATATAAAAGGAAAGGTGTAATATAAGATCCAGCGCCTAAAATCAGTATTGGATATATATACTTTATTTCCCGAGCATTTTATATATTTTCCCTTGTTTGATCCCAAGGCCATGTTGGATCAAATACCACTACTACATAGAACATCTTTGTAATGCAACAGTGAACCTATTTGTGTAAGCTGTATCCAGTCAATCAGTTACAATAAAGATTTGTATGTGTAATTCATCTGTGTTAAGACCCAATCCTCTCAAGTTCATTGCAACTTAAAATAATGATTTAGTCCTCACATATTCATGATGTCCCCACGTGCAACGCACGTGCAACTTACTAGTATTTCTAGACGGAGGCAGTAGTAAAGGGCAGGTTACCGTTAGTATCGTGTGCACTGTGCAAAGAAGATTGAAAGTTATTGGATATTGACACCTTGAGATCTAGAGAACTCTTCCATTAATACAGTGGACTCTAGTTAATCTGGTCATGGTCAAGCAGGCAATTGGGTCGCCTTGGAGGAAAAGGACGCGAATTTCAGCACGTTAAACTTAGTTCGAATACTGATCACTGACGCTAACAGATGGTAACCTTTTTCTACCTGATGTAGAGATGGTGCTGCAACATCTTGGACATAAACGTAGTCGCCACACATAACACCCACAGGCCACAGGTACTGAGGTACAGCCTATATATTGCCTCCTCTTGCCAGTGCACTACTACAATGGTTCTAGTAGTAGCTGCAGGAGCAAGAAGCAGGTAGTAGAACGATGGCTACACCAATTTGGTTCCTCTTGCTGGCTTGCCTTGGCGCACTGCATGTCGCCGCCTTCTGCTCCCGCCTTCTCTCCTACGTCGCGCTCTGCCTGCGCCAGCCAAAGGATCTCCGCCGCAGCTACGGTGAGTGGGCCATCATCACCGGGCCGACGTCCGGCCTCGGCCGGTCCATGGCCATGGAGCTCGCTCGCCGGGGCCTCAATCTCGTCCTTCTCGACCTGAACGCTGCCAATCTACGGGAAACATCCGACACGATCAAGTTCAGCCACGGCGTGCAGATCAAGACCATGGTCTTCGACCTCTCTCTCGTCGGCACAGCTCAAGGTGACATATGTCAAATATGCATACTTACCATCGATATGTTACTTCATCTATCGACGGTACTATGCCCTTTGTTCTCTGGCAGGTGAGGAGGCGATGCGGCGGCTGCGGGAGGCGATCGATGGGCTGAGCGTTGGGTTGTTGGTGAACAACGCAGCGGTGGCGACGCCCGGCGCGGTGTTCCTGCACGAGGCCGACATCGAGAGGTTGGTGCGGATGATACGGGTGAACTTAGCACTGGGCATTCGGGTTACCCGACAACTTCGGGTCGGGTATTTCGGGTTTTCAAAACTTCGGGTTTCCAAAATCAGCACCCGAAATTAGCTCAAAAAATCAAGGACCCGACATTTCGGGTACCCGAAAGCTCGGGTACGGGTTTTGGGTACCCAAAACTACCCGAATGTGAAGAATCGACTCTGGATCTTGCCAGCGAATTCGACGAATCGCCTGGACGCCGGGACGTCGGGGCGCTGCACGGCCGCGACGCCGGATCTTGCCGGTAAATTCCACGAATCGATGCTAGGATTGGGGTGCTGCGCGATGGGGATGCTGGGGCACCGAGGCGATGCGCGGCGGCGGCGCCGGGTGCGTTGAGTCGGCGGCCTGCTCTGCAGCGGGGACGCCGGGTGGCCAGTGTGTGGCGCGACTGGTAGCTGCGCGGCGATGCAATGAGCGCGGTGCTGCGATGCGAGCGAAGGGGCGGCGGCGTTCCAGGTCATGTACGGTGTCGGGCAGCTAGGTAAGGCTCCCCTGTCCTGTACGTGTGACTGTGTGAGTGCTTGGCTGCTTGCCTTGTCTTTCGTGGGCTATGATATTGGGCTGTACGAGTTTCATCTTTTGGGCTGGGCTCAAATTAGTTTTAAGAGTATAAGGCTGCTGAAGTTTCGGGTTGTTCGGGAAATTCGGGTTCCGGGAATACAAACCCGAATAACCCGAAATAACTTCGGGTTTTCAAACTTCAAATCCGAAAAAACGCTTCGGGCATCGGTTTTCGGGTTATTCGGGTTCGGGGTCGGGTTTTTCGGGTTTGGAATTCGGGTAGCGGGTTTTGTGCCCAGCCCTAGGTGAACTTGTGGACGCTGACGGAGGTGACGGCTGCGGTGCTGCCAGGGATGTTGGAGAGGGGCAGGGGCGCCATCGTTAACGTTGGCTCCGGTTCCACGGTGGCCGTCCCTTCCTTCCCGCTATACACCGTCTACAGCTCCACAAAACGGTACTATATCGTCATGCATTGAAGTATATTATTTTTTGAATTCATGTGAGAGTTTTACAGGCTTTCAATGCTTCATTCTTTAGCCATCTAATTTGAGATATGTGGCTGATGCTAGATTTTCTTTAATTTATACCAAGAGTTTTTATTGGTTGTAATTGTATTACCTGAAATTTTGTTACAGCAATGTTCATTTGATATGACAATTAATTACCTTGATTTTCTTTATATGTATGAATTAGTTACCTTGATTGTAGTAGAAAATAAATTCGAACAATTCATATATCTTATTAGTAAATATTTGTTAATAAATATTGTTACATAACTATAAAGATATGGCCAATTTAGGTAAAACAATGGTCAAACATTTCAAACAATTTAAAAAAATATGGCAATTAGGAGTCTCACAGTTATATATAAAAACAAAAATCAGAATATGTTTCTAGCACCTCGCAGATGCCATTCGTCATTGTCATAACTGTTTTTGATAGTGATACTGAAGTCTATTGATACTCACGGAACAAAATGATGATGTGCTGGTTCCAAGCAGGTACGTCGCTATGTTTTCCAGATGCCTTTACCTCGAGTACAAGAGAAAAGGCATCGACGTCCAATACCAGGTGCTACATGTCGCAAACTTATATATCAGACCAAAACCTTGAGAAATGGCTATTAGTTTTCATTGCAATAGGTTATTTTACTCCAGTAATATTTCACGTTGTCTGTTTAAACCTCTTAAAGAAATCTTAGCAAGATTTAGTTCCTTTTAGTCAAGTCTTATAAAAAATTCCCTTATAAAGAAATCTACTCCCTTATAAAATTCCCCCCTTTCTTTGCATATAAGTTGACTTCAGAGCCCAAAGTTTGCAAAATAAAAGTTGACATTATTTAAAAATAAATAAATAAAATCTGACATAGTAGCTCAACAACACATAATGAGTGGAAAAGAATCATTGAAAGATCTCGTTTATGGCCAAGCTAAGATCAATGATTCTATCAACAAGAAGCTTGCTGCCAATGATAAGAGTCTTGAAAGCATTAATTCTAAGTTAGAAGGTTTATCTTCTGCTTTCAAGAATCAGTTGAGCTTTAACAAAATGATAGAGACCCAAATAGCTCAACTTGCTGCTCTTGTTCCTGCTACTAGTTCTGGACAGACTCCGGGGCAGCCCGAACCTGTCTTAGAAAATGTTAATGCGGTTACCACGAGGGGAGGTAAGTCCACTCGGGATCCGCCATATCCTGACCATGCAGAGAAAAGCAAGAACCAACAAAAGGAGCAAGGAGAAGAACCACCAAGAATCCAAGTTGGGGAAGAAAATGAACCAAAGGAAAAAGATGGGAAGAAGGCACCACTCTCATTCCAAGACGCAAACTTCATGCCATTCCCACACCGCAATAGGAAGCCAACTGTGGATGAGCAATTCGCTCGTTTTGTTGAAGTCATCCAGAAACTCCATGTCAATGTGCCCTTAATGGACATGATGCAAGTACCAACATATGCACGCTACCTCAAGGACATACTCAACAACAAACGACCATTGCCGTCCACAGAAATGATTAAACTCACTGAAGAGTGTAGCGCCGCTCTACTCAACCAACTCACTGAAAAGAAGAAGGATCCAGGATGTCCCACCATATCATGCTCCATTGGCCCACATCGCTTCAATCAAGCCTTGTGCGACCTAGGGGCTAGCGTCAGTATGATGCCTAAGGAAGTCTTTGACCAATTGAATTACACCGACTTAACCCTACACCCATGAGGCTACAGCTAGCGGATTCATCTATCCGCTATCCAGCCGGGATAGCAGAAGATATTCCCGTCAAGATCAATGGAAGCTTCATCCCCGTTGACTTTGTGGTACTTGACATGGATACGGACAAGGACACACCCCTCATCTTAGGGCGACCTTTCCTTAGTACCACGAAGGCTCAAATTGATGTTGGGACTGGGGAAATCCGTCTTTACATCAATGGAAAGGAAGAGAAGTTCAAATTCCAGCCCCGAAAAGAGGCATGCTCAATGATCAGCACTTACCTTGGACCAAGAACTTCACCACAAAAGTCATCGATGCCACCTAAGAAGCAGGTGTGGCAAATAAAGGCGGCAACATCCACCTCCTCTTCCTCGGTGGAAAGGACCATGACCAACGATTCCACCGCACCAGGATTCGATCCTTCACAGGACTCCTGAGCAAGAACAAGCTTGGGGGAGATACGTCTCCCCCACTAAGGTATCATGTATCACAACTTGCATCCCTTCCTTTTCCTTTATTTGCTTGTTCTTGCACCTCATATGAAAAACAAAATAAAAATTTGCAAAACTAAAAAGAACAAAAATAGTCTTTAGTTTTTAGTAGTTTCTCTTTTATGCGAGTAAGAGTGTCTAGTCTTCCCTATGTTGAGATGATGAATAGTTGCTCTGTTTTATCTCTTGTTTGTACCTAGTCACAACTTAGTACTCTCCCAAGTTTTGAGACTTTTGGCTTATATACTTACCTAGAACTTGAAACTTGTGGGTTGCATAGTACTTGATCCAAGTCTAAGTTGTTGTGAGGTATGATATGGTACAAATAGGGCTGATATGATCTTGTCCATGAGTACGACTTAACTCCGGAGTTTTCTTTTACAAAACACAAAAATGATAAAGTTCCTCGATGATCAAAATTCCTACCAAAGCCATATGTTGTTCATACATTGCAAACCTTTACACATATGCTGCTTGTCATTGCATTGAGCTTTATCAAAATTGTGTGACCCTAGTGAGATACTTGTCATACTCTCTTGATCAAGATCACGTACACTCCACCTCGCATGCTAAACTTCTACACTGAAAGTTAAGCAAACTCCACCACTCCATCCACCAAATAAATACTCCAAAAACCTTTGTCACCTTTCTCTCTCAAAAATATCATTGGAGACATGGCTATGCAAAAGAAAAAGAATAACCCCTGCTCATACAAAAGTAGAGCAAGAAAAAGAAAAGGGGAAGAAAAGAAAAAGAAAAAAGAAAAGAAAGAAAAAGATAGCCATGTCCTCCTCAAAAATCCCTAAAAGAGAGAGAGAAAAGGGACACAAAAGGAGTACCACTTCCACCTCACCACCCACCATATACACACATGCACATGTTGATCAAGGTTGTATGACTTGCATTCTCCATGGATCCACTCTTTTGGTTCAGCAATATGTGTGATGCAAGTATGCCTCATATCATCCCTACCGAGCTCCACATATAAGCCTGTAGAAGTAGGAATGATAAAGGCAACACAATGCCTTGGTGAGGAATATACACATTGAGCGATTCGAGAGTATCATTCGAGGAACTTTGCTTTTATCTTGCAAAAATTTTCAAAACCTCCGGAGAATAAAAGTCAAACTTAGGACTTGAGAATGATGCTCTGTTATAACCGTTCTATCTCTCAACCGCCCAAGACAAGGAGAAAGTCATAAGCCCCATAAGGAGTAAGGGGAAGGGTGAGTTACCATGCCAACTTTTTCATACAAAGGAGAGTATTTTGTTGTGTGCATGGTACCTATGAGATATGAAACATCGTAGCAACTCCTGATCAACAACCTAAAGTCACACTTCTTGCTCGGGACGAGCAAGAGGTCAGCTTGGGGGAGTTTGTTGACGGTCGTTATACCACAATTTCGACCGTCACATAGCTCAATGAATAAGGAAGAATTGGCACTTCTTACTAGCATTTTATTTATGAATAACCTATTTCCACATGTACCTCTAGTTGTTAGTGTGCAGGTGGAAAACAGGGAATATCCAGGTGAATACATGTCCCAAGGCGACAATTCAACACTTCCATAAAACAACGATCGCCGCGGGAATATCCAACCAATACAAAAAGGCCAAATTCAACTCAAACTCCAGAACTGAAGGCCATTGCACCTGGATCCAAGACAACAAGGCCAGAGGGGAGCCACCTGCCAAAGCCCAGCCCAGGAGGGGCCAGGCCCAGGTCGGCCGACCCCCCTAGCCAGGTCGGCCGACCTGGCAGGGAGCCCCCCTGGGCCCATCTTTCTATGGCGGTTGCCAACCGACCTCTGGAGGTCGGTTCCACCTGCAATTAATGCCACCGACCTCAGGAACCGCCTCCAGGAACCGACCTCCAAGTCTATAAATAAAGGGGTACCCCCCCTCCTAGAGAACACACACCACTTGAGGCTCATTCCCTCCTCCTCCTCACCTTAGAGCTAGAGGCTGTTTAGGTAGAGCTAGGCTAAGTAGTGGGCTGCCCTTGTGCTCCCAAGTCCCTTGGAGAATTGGGTATGCTCTTGTATCCTTCTCTTGTAAGACTTGATCCTTATCAATGAATCATCATTTATCATATAGTAGTTGTGTGCTTATGTTGTTCATCCTTAGTTTAGTTGTGTTCTTGGATGAGCGTTCGTCGTTCGTTCTTGATCGTTCATCTTTCGTTCATCGTTCATCGATGAACGTTCGTGGTCATTCATCGGGCGTTCTTCGTTCGTTCATACTTGATCACCGATTATGGATGATCGTTCTTAATCGTTCTTCGTTCATCGCTCGTTCTTGAGCGATGAACGCTTATGCATAACGTAGTACTAGATCTGATCCTTGTCTAGTTTAGACTAGTTTGGCTAGTTGTTTATGACTAGATATCGGGTTCATTGTCCCGTAAGGGAAGCTCTAGGTTTACCGCCCTGCGGGGTGCCTCGAGGGATCTAGAGTTATGGCGAGTGATGCTAGCATGGTGCTAGGTTCTCTTTCCATCCTTGTTTGTGCATGTGCCCCACGGTTTGTAGAGGTAGGTGGCAGGTGGTGACAGCCTTGTCCACCCTTTCGTAATCCTCCACGTTCGGGTATGGCATAGGAGTTTATACAAAAGGCCGGCGTGGCTTGGCAGACCAAGCCTATACCGGATCTCCCGATGGTATCTAGGCATAAGCTCTTGGCTCTTGCTAGTATAAGCCTGACATAGGTAGAACCCTAGTACGCTATATGATGATGTACAATAGGAGTAGCAACCCGTTAGTTAGTCTTTGCTTCTACTTAGACTTGCCTCTCGCCTTTTATCTGAGAGTGGAATCCTCTGTGTGTGTCACACTATCATTTATATATCTTTATCACTTACCCCTGCATTGGATTATGGATTTGTCTATCATTGTAATCTATTGAGCATAAGTACAATTGTCAACCATGTCTTCCTTTGGGAAAATATAAATAACGATACCCCGGAATACTCTTAGGTGAAATGCTACAACGGGTTATCCGTGCGCTTGCGGATCCTCTTTATCATGGGAATACCGATAAGACATCTCTAGCACTAGTTGCTATTGGTGGATTATTTGGTTATATTTATGCAAGACTCTTAAACCCACATGGCGTCTCTGGCGACATGCCGGAAGTATTGCTTTAGGCCTAACCCGCCTTGGTGATATTTCTAGTGTGCCGTAAGAAACGCCAACAACTTCCTCGCTGAAAGTAGAGCGACGAAAAATGAAACAAAAACTTTCGTCCACTCAACTCCCGACGACGAGAAGGGGGGACGACGCTCAAATTTGAGCTCACTTCCTCGTCGAAAGTAGAGCGACGAAGAAGGAAACGAAACTTTCGTCCAACTCAACTCCCAACGATGAGAAGGGGGGACGACGCTCAAATTTGAGCTCACTTCCTCGCTGAAAGTAGAGCGACGAAGAAGGAAACAAAACTTTCGTCCAACTCAACTCCCGACGACGAGAAGGGGGGGACGACGCTCAAATTTGAGCTCACTTCCTCGCCGAAAGTAGAGCGACGAAGAATGAAACGAAAACTTTCATCCAACTCAACTCCCGACGACAAGAAGGGGGGGACGACGCTCAAATTTGAGCTCACTCCCTCGCCAAAAGTAGGGCGACGAAGAACCAAACGAAACTTTCGTCCAATTCAACTCCCGACGACGAGAAGGGAGGGACGACGCTCAAATCTGAGCTCACTTCCTCGCCGAAAGTAGAGCGACGAAGAACAAAGCTAAAAATGAGCTTAACCCTACTTCCGACGACTCGACAGGGGGGACGATGCCCAAGTTACAGTTCACCTCCTCGCCGGAAGTAGCGTTACGAGACGATAACGAAGAAATAAACAGGCCCAAGAAAGGAAGCAGGTTCAACGCTTGGAAAGACATAATAACATTTTTATTAGGAAAGGCAACATTCGCCCATGGGTCAACACGCAGGCTGCAAAGCCTGCAACTACAAGGCCGCTTAAGGCAGTATGACGAGTACAAGGGCCCGAAGGCCCACATCAACACCCTCTACCGGATCGCCACAAGGAAGCTTCCGCCCGGGCGATGTCCTCCCTCGCCCGAGAAAGGATCCGACGAAGTGAGGAGAATTCTACAGGCGTGGTAGCAGCGTCGATGTCAGCTTGCAGCTGCTCCAAGTCTACGTCATCATCGTCGTCATCTCCGCTCGAAACCTCCACGACTTCTGGTTTCGGGGCGAGCAGCAGAGGCGGGTCAGAAGACGGTCCTGCTAAGGATCGGTTTAGATCACGACGCACCCGCCTTGAAAGCAAAGCTTTCGGAGGAATAGCAGGGAAGGAGGACAAAAGGCGGAAATTACGAGATGCAACGTCCCGAAGGAAGTCCCCGAAGAAACCATCCGGATTTCGCCGAAGCCAACGTCGCCACTGAGTACCCTTAACGTACAAGGGTCCGGGTGTCGACGCCAGAACATAACCTTCCAGAGCCAATATACTTATTGGCACAACATCAAGCAAACGAGGTCGCCACCTCCATGTTGCGCTTCGGTAACCTAGACACGGAACAAGTTTCATCACATAATGAAAGGAGGGCAACTGCTTTTCATTCCAAAAGAGTCCGAAGGACGCCTAGTACAAGCTACAGAAAGCGCAACAAGCGCAAAAGGAAAAGGACTCACACCTGAGGGGGGGCTTGGGCCGAAGAGTCAGCCTCGGTAGCCGCTCCGGCTGCCTTCGCCGAGCCACCGCCCTCGGACACGACTAAGGTACTAGCACTCCCGGCACCAGGCGGGAGGTTACCCGACGCAGGGGTCTCCACCGACGCAGTAGCAGCGCGGGAAGGTGTGTGTTGACGGTCCTTAGACCCAGTTTTTGACCGTCAATTAGCTCTATAAATAAGGAAGAACTAACACTTACTACTTGCATTTTGTTATCAAATAACCTATTTCCACGTGTACCTCTAGATTTGGATGTGCAGGTGGAAAACAGGGATTTCCAGGTGTAAACATGCCCCAAGGCGACGATTCCAACACTTCCATAAAATGACGCTCGCCGCGGGAATATAATTCAAGGAATAAAGGCCCAGAACCTACCAGAATATCAACTGAGGCCACGCACCTGGATAAGAAGCTCAAAGGCCAGGGGGAAGGCACCTGCCAAGGCCCAGCCCAGGAGGGGCCAGGCCTGGGTCGGCCGACCCCAAACCCTGGGTCGGCCGACCTGGCAGGGTGGCCCCCTGGGTCCACCTTTCTATGGCGGTTCACAACCGACTTCAGGAGGTCGGTTCCACCTGCAATCAATGCCCAAAATATCTGGAACCGCCTCAACTCCACCGCCTTTGGGAGGCTATAAATAAAGGGGTACCCCCCTCCTTTGAAGACACACAACACAAGAGGCTCATTCCCTCCTCCACACATCCAGAGCTAGGGGCTCTCTAGTTAGGCTTAGGCTGAGTAGTGGGCTGCCCTTTTGGCTCCCAAGTCCCTTGGAGAGTTTGGGGTATATTCCCTTGTATCCTTTTTCTCTCTTTGTAAGACTTATTTATTTATCAATGGAATATCATCGTTCTTGTAGTAGTTATGTGCTTATGCTAGTTCATCGTTCATCCTTGATCTTGGATGAACGTTCTTCGTTCGTTCATGTTCGTTCATCGTTCGTTCATCGTTCATCGATGTTCGTTCATGATCGTTCATCGTTCGTTCGTCGTTCGTTCATACTCGATCATCGGTTAACGATGATCGTTCTTCATCGTTCGTCGTTCGTCGCTCGTTCTTGAGCGACGAACGCCTATGCATAACGTAGTGCTAGCTTTGATCCTTTGTCTAAGTAATCGCTCGCTAGATCTAGTTGTTCCTTTTGCTTAGTCATCGGGTCCATTGTCTTGCAAGAGTGCTCTAGGTTTATCGCCTTGCGAGGTGCCTCGAGGGATCTAGAGTTGTGGTTAGTTACGCTAGCATGGTGCTAGGGCTTCCTTTCCACCCTTGGATGCGTGTTCGTGCCCCACGGTTTGTAGAGGTAGGCGGCAGGTGGTGACAGCCCTGTCCGTCCCTTGTAATCCTCCACGTTCGGGTATGGCGTAGGAGTATATATGAAATGTCCGGAGATTGGGGCAGACTCTGATCGCTGGATCTCCCGATGATGGCTTGGCAGTAGAACAGCTTAGTCTTGGCTTGTGTGCAGCTTAGGCTATAGGTAGATGCTACGCACGCTACTTGACGATGTACATTAGGAGTAGCAATTCTTCTTACTTAACCTTAGCCTAGCTTAGAGTTGCCTCTCGCCCTTTTATCAGAGAGTGGAACTGCCTGCTGTGTGTGTCGCACTATCCTCTATCCATTTATTGCCTTACCCCTGCATTTGGATATTGGTTATGATCTATCATTTGTAACACCATGAGTATAAGTACACACTTGTCAACCACGTCTTCCTTTGGGAAAATATAAATAACGATACCCTGGAATACTCTCGGGTGAAATGCTACAACGGGTTATCCGTGCGCTTGCGGATTATCTTTTATGATTCAATACTAATAATACATATCTGGCACTCGTTGCTAGTTGTGGATTATTATGTATCCTAAGCAAGTAACTTAACCCCAGGTATTTCTGGCGCCGAACCGGGAATATTCACCCTAGGCCTAACCAGCCTAAGGTGGTGTTTTCTGTTTGCTGTAAGAAATACCAACAGTGTGGCCCCAGAAGCTGCAGCAGAAGGGCACGCCTTCCGGGAAGCCGCAGCAGCAAGAGCAGACTGTCGGGCCAGATCCTCCCCCACAGCCAACCAGAAGTGCTGGCCCAACTGATCTCCATAGCAGCGCACGCTAGAAGCCAGCTCCCGAAAGCGGGCGCCATCTCCGGTAGCCATCTCCGCCACCTGCTTCGAAGCAGAGCCCACGGAGGGAGATGAGTGCAGCCAGCGTGACGCAATGCGCCGAAGGCTGCAGTCCAGGCCGTCTGCGCACAGAATGTCCCGAAGGAAGTAGCAGCTCGAGAGGCCAGTTTCACCGACTTCGACAACCGGCCCAGACTTGCTTCGAGATCGTCCGCCATGTGCTTCGGTGGCTGCACATCCACGCCCAAACCGGAGAGGAAGGACGTGAACTCCCCAAGCGTGTTCCACGCAGCGGCAGCTCCCTTCTCTTGCTGAGAGAAGGCAGCGGCCAGCAGCTGTTTCGCCTCGCCCAATTCCTTCTCTGCGGCCTCCTTCGCTCTCTGGGCCGAGTTTAGAGAGGCTTGCACCGTCGCCAGATCTCCTTCGAGCTTGTTAGCCCGGCTTTCGACCGCGACTAACTTGTCCACTACATCCTTCCGCGCTGCTTCTTTCTTCTCCACCTCGTCGGCAAGCGCCTTGCGCGCCTCCTCCTTCTTCACCAAGTCTTCGGCGAGGGCGTCCCGCCCCCGCTCGTAAGCCTCAGCAGCAGCCTCGCCTGTTCAGCGCGGGCACGAAGACGCTTCACGTCGAACCCTTGGAGGGATGACTCCATTTGGCGGGCAAGGATGGCAGCCTATAAAACGAACAGATTACAAAGTGTTGGCAAGAGAACATCCGACAAGAAAGCCAAGTTACGAAGGGTTACCTTCATAGTCAGGCCAGACAGTGCTTCGGAGGCCTCCTCCGGGGGAATGTCTTTCACGGACTCCTCCACCTCATCCAGAACGTTGAAATCATACACCGTTCGGAGGACCTCCCGAGCTGCGGGGCGGTCAATGAAGTCATTCCACGAGAGACGGGCTTCCTGGTTCGAAGCCAGCCTAGCTTCCTCGATGGGGGATTTCCCGAAGAAACCTTTGCCCAAACCATGGGCCTTGACCGGCGCAGCATCGGCCTGCTCGTTACCTGAAGGATCGTCTTCGGAGGCAACCACGTCGTCGGCCACACCCTCTTTAACTAGAGCAACAGAGTTAGTCGGACTACCATGACCTATGAAACAAGAATTTTGGGATGAGAAGACGATACCGGGAGACGGAAGCTCCTGGTTCAGTGTCTCCATCGGAGCTGCGGCGAACGCTGGCATAGCATAGAAGCCGATGTCATCGTCAGAGTCTATCTGATGCACGACCAGCGCCGCAGCAAAGGGAGCCGAAGCTACTTGCGGCACGAGAGAAGCAACAGCCGCGCGAGCCGCCTCGTCGCCCATGTCCTCAGGCTCAGTGCCATAGCCTGGAGACACTGGCACATCCGGAATCACCTCATCACCTCCGGAACCTTCGGCTCCTGTCGAGCTTCGAGTGAAGCGGAGCTTCTTCGACACTGGAGCCCGACCATCGGAGGCAAACCTCTTCTGTTTCCCCGAAAGCGGCACCTCCGAAGAAGCAGCCGCAGCAGGGACTTCCCCTTCCTCCGCATCACCTTCCCCCTCCTCCTCCGCCGCAGCCTTCTCCGAAGTTGACACAACTTCGCGAACAGGCAGCGTAGCATCAGGGTGCTTGAAGGAAAACACTCGGTTCCTACGAGGGCCCGTCACCATCTGAGCCACGCGCGCCGCCTCCTCGACGCTATAGGAACCAAGGATTTCGGCGGCTCGAAGCTCGATACTCGGAAGGTCCAGATCTACAAGAGACAGGAAGAGAAGTAAGATAACCAGTGAAGAAAGGCTTCGAAGGGAAAGCTACGAAGGGAAAGATTACCCGGAAGCTGGGAGGCAGTGAACCGGATCTCCCGTCGGCCGTCCTCTGTTTTGACAAGGAACTTGTCAGCCCAGTTCCGGAGCGAAGGCCACACTCCGGCCGCAATGCACTCCTCGAACAGGTCCCTCATCGAAGATCGACGAGCCACAGAAGCTAGAAGGCTCTTTCGGGACTCGCCCACTCCGTCGAGCTGTACCGGAGGGTACTTGTGGTACAGCGCCTCCGACATCGAAGACCGGAGCTGGCACCCTTCCTCCACACGGTAGTAGAACCAGCTGTTGGTCCACTTCCCCCAGTGGTTCTTGTATCCCTTCACCAGGATCATGGCCCCGGGGCGGTCGACGAAGGAGACGGTACCCATGGAACCAACGAACTCCTTGTCGTTCAGCTTGATGATCTTCTTGTAAGGATGGGCGTAGTGCGTCGAAGCAAACGCACCCGCGTGAGGCTCCACCCTCTCCATCCAGAAAGCCCACTCGAAGATGCCAAGACGGACAAGGGCATTGACCAGCATTTTTGAACCTAAGAATATTGGTCATATTTGGCTGGCCCCCCTTAAATTTCTTGTCCAGCTCCGCCACTGCCAGTCACATCGGGCCCACACGCCGCGCAACGTGACTGTGCCCGTAGCATAGCGAAGGTCGACTCTAATTACCATCTGTAACGTGCCGGGCCCAAATATGACTCATGTCCGTGTACTTGATGGTTATTTGAGGATTCTATTTCGTATATCCTTTCATGGTCTCTAATAAAATATTATTGATATGAAAAGCTGATGTTTTCTATTAACCATCACTTTGATATTGTACTTTCAAATATCGCTTATCATATTGTATCTATTAACATTGCATTGACTATATCTGCCAGGTACTTTCAAATACTAATGATGATCCGATACGAAGGATTAAGTTAGGAGTGATTTTATTTGCCAGGATTAGGACTTTGCTTATTACTACATGTCCCAGAAACGATGAAGTGCTCTATCATCCGTGACACTTTTTTTTGTCTCATTTTGTAGTATATAGGATTTCATTATACTCGTGTTTAATTCTTTTACTAGGAAAACCCTACAATCTCCCGAAAACGGTATTCCCTCTTGTTTGTGGCCCCTTTTCCCCTCCATATACCCGTAGTAAAAAACTCCCAAGTCCTGGCAGAGTAAATTCTAGTCCATCTTTTGCCCTCTGACTTTGCCTAATCTTGCTGAGGCACCCAGCCGTTGATCAGAGACTGCAGATAAACTGGATCACTTATAATTGTTGTATTCCAATCGATTGAAACCAGACCTAGAGGACATTGTCTGGAACTTATGTCTACATAATTTGGGTTTAACTGGCAGTGCATATGTTAGTTTTTGAGCCTGTGAACGCTATTGAGTCGATGTAATGTTGAATATACTGCCTCAACTGCCAAGTGAGTGAACTATATACTTAGAAGAAAAAATGAAGCCATTGCAAGTGTAAGGCCCAGAATATGAAGGAGAGTGTCAACTGTCCAGAACATTCCCGATTCATACGGACCTTTTTTATCATAATAAAGATACCCAGGTTCAATGTGGTTTATTGTTTCCCCTCAATACTGCTTCATATGCACATGTATGAAATTTTGACCAACTAACAAACATACACATAAATCAAAGTATTTAAAGAAGCGAGTTATTCAATGCATCTGCAATTACCTTTACAAACAGAAGGCAAGCGAATACACTATCTCGAAATAGAACGGCAGCTGGCATCTGATTTAGCAATATACTCCCTCCGATCCTATTGTTTTTACTGATAACGTTAGTACAGCAAATCATAGAGAATATATAGGAGGGAATAGTACTTAACATATCAGCATTTTAACACAGATGTAATAAAACATTGTACCAAATACCACGAAATAATTCCAACAACATGTTCACCCTAAACCCACATGCACACTGCAACAAGTTCGACACCACCACCAAAGGGACCAAAAGCAAGGAGTTGAATAAAACCTAGGTATCACGTACTAAGCTTTGACAAACCCCTGGTTGGAGCTCTTTTATTCAGACAATTGAGAAGTGCCTCAAAAGAATGGCGCCCTCTGTGGCTTCGCCTGCTTCCGCGCGGCCTTTTGCGGTTTGAATTGTTCACGCCAGGCGGAATCACCATTGGTGGTGCCTCAACTGGTTCAGGTGGAATCACCACCGGCGGTGCCTCAATTGGCTCAAGCGGAAGCTCCACCGGCGGTGCCTCAAGTGGCTTAGGTGGAATCACCAATGACGGTTCCTCAACAGGCAGTTCAATATCATTATCTTCTTAGGGTAGTTGTGCCTTATTTGTTGGGAGTTTCTTGTACCGACGCTCAGCTTCGGGTCCTGATAAGTCCTCTTGTGACACATCTGCCTTCCCCTGAAGTATATATAAAAAAAACTAAGAATAAAACTCTTGGAAATAATACTTTATCATGAGAATGGAATGTACGCCATGATATACATATTAGCAAGTTAAGGAACATAAAACATAATTGTCAAGATAGCAACTGAGATGATGATAGTTATATTAGCAAAGAGGGCGAGCGGGGGTACCTTGCATGTTAGTGAACAGAAAAGGTCAGGTGTGCTGTAAAGCCAACAAGTACAAGTCTCGCATTGAGGTTTCCCTGGTTTAGGCCTAAAATTTGGGGACCTCCTCATTGGCCTCAAGAGCACTCCTTTCTCACCATTAGTGAGGTATGTCTGCACGAACAAATGTGAAATTAGAAGGCATGATGAGTTCAACAATAGTAGTCTTGCCACTGTATTAAGAAAAAAACACGTTTTACCGTGCATATATAACTATACCATGATGTGTATGGCAAGTATAATAAGTGTAGTTATGTTATACAAGATGTGAATACAATGCACCCCTCTCTAATCACACAACTCGTAATGTGGACTTTAACCTAGAACAAATGATGCAAGCATTATATTCTTTTTTTTACATGTTCCAGTAATAAAGGTAAGCTACAATATTTTTAACGACATAAATTAAAGTTAGGGGCAAATATATATCTAGTCAAAACTAAAAAAATTTGCAGTGATAACCAATATTGGGAACTGAGACTTAAATATACATAAAGTATGCAAACTGTTGTTGGAATTTCCCAAGGGGAAATAATAATTAACAAACTAAAGTACACCATTAGATATAATACTTCAAATTTATTCTACACCCAGGACAGAATAACAATGTGCTGTGAAATTGTCTGACTAATGACATACCAAACATAAACATTACCTGAACCCATCATACGAAACTAGGAAGCATGTCCCAATAGATGGGAGTGTAGCAGAAAGTATCGGCTCATAGTGAGAAAATAAAAATACCTTGCAATTTTATTTTTTTTGCGAAGGAAAGGGATATATTGATTATCCAAGGCACTTTACAGAAAATACCCTGGAAACTTTACAAATTACAGCTTGATCCCTAACCCTAACCAGACAATACCTTGCAATTTTGAAGCAGATAGAAACATAAGATAGTGAAAAGAGTAATTCTAACACTCCTTGCCTCTCTACAGTCTACAACAGCAGTTGCAAACGATAAGATGCCACACACGTGAAGGCTGCCCAAAATAAGTATGCTAGAGGGCATGTGGTAGTACTCTTTGCCCTGCATCATCGTCCACATGAACAAGATGTTTACTGACACCACAGATGTTGCTAACTAATGCAAGTACTCGAGCTATACATACAATTTGGGTATATGTGTCTGTTCGTTATATGCAGCGCCTTGGAGAGATGGTAAAGAGATGTTTATGAATAAGTTATTTTTGTTTCAAATATTTTAAAAGAAAAAAGGGGGTTAAAGAAACACAACACTATAAATAAACAGGCTTAAGCCATGGTAAATGTAGACCTAATAGAACTAAACAGACCAAACAAATCATGTTACACGGTGCAAATATCAAAAAGCACATCAAGGGTCCATGTAATTGACAGGCAAATGTGTATAAATATTCCACATGCTTTCAAAAATGAGTTGGCACTTATTAGTTACCCTTTTATTATTGGGTTTATTATTTAAATTAGAACCTACTCAGCTAGAACTATTAAACAACCAATAACACCATCCACATCAGGACCAACTTGGGCACTCGAGCTATGAATATAATGTGATTCTCTCAGCGCGCGTGTGTTTTTCGCGCTTGGAAGCCTTGCTTTTGATATGCGTGGAGAAGGATGGCAGAGAGATGTGTATGAATAAGTTATTTAAAAGGTTAAAAAAAAAGTTAAAGAACAATGGTAGAAATAAAAGATGCTTGTGGGCTGTGGCAACTGTATATGGAAAGGAAAATTTACTCCCAATTGAACTAAATGAGCCAAACAAATCATCTTACATGGTGCAGATCTCAAAACAAATAAAGAACAGATCTAACGGACAAAATGTAACTAGCTAGCTGACAAATATCACTACAACGAACATGGCTGGTAGGGGCGCTCTGGTAGAGGCAGTTTTGAAAATGTCTCTTAGACTCGTAGGCCATCGCCCTAGTGACGTTTCTTTGAGACATTTTTTAACAATGCCGCAAATGTCCGCCTTGTACCATTCTTTCATGCGACAGTCTGATACTTGAGGCAATGTTAAAGGCATTTTGAAAGTGCCTCTTTTTTTTAATATATAATACGGGACCTGCACCCCGAAGTCGGGCGATAATTCACAAAAATAGACCACAACTGTGGTTCGAACGTGCGACCTCCAGCGTTGGCGGAACACATGGAAACCACTACGCTAGACCATGCTCCTTGTTTCTGAAACATAATTGTTTTCTTCTTATATAATTTCTTGTACTCTTTCCCTTCTTTCCCTATTTCTCTGTTTCAGCCTTCGTCGACTCTGCTCGCGATCGTGAAATTACTAAGCACCACGCCGCCGCCGCCAGGAAGGTCATAAGAAAAGACCCAAAATTCGGTAGCCTTGTCAACGATTTGCTGCCGCCGGCGCCGTCTACAGCTTCTGCCGTCCATGGTCTCCGTGCCCTGGTGCTAGGCCAACAGGTTTGAACAATTTACTCACTGCAATCCTTCGCAGATTGATTCCTAGATCTAACACACAAGTTGATGTTGTCCTGATCTTTTGTGTGAGAGTCATGGTTCGTGGATCCTAAAATCATTAGACATCCGCATCAATCCGCAACTCACATTGCGCGGCACCAATCAGGATCTCGCACGCCGCCTTGCCGCGCTAGCTCCATCGATTTGGTTGCTCATAAGACACTCCTGCAGGCTATCGCTCCCACAGAGTTCACAAACATAGCTAGCTGCATGATCACAGATATCAATGTCATCGAGTCCTTATCCTTTATTATGTATTTTGTACTCAACAAGATACTTGGCGATTCATTCTTTTCCCTAGAACGCGGAATATTTCTGATTTTCTACGCAATTACATATCTGAGGTTGTTTCTACTTCAACGTTCAATTAGTGTTCTCTTACTTTCCTTCTCACCGCATTACTGATTATATATTACCATCAGGGCAATGCATAAAAGGTCGAATCATGGTGTGTTCAGTATCCATAATTATATAGTCTCATTCGCAAAAAAAAAAAAAAAAAAAAAATTATTAGATAGTCTGTGCCCAGGATAGAAACTGTTATGTGCATAGATTTACCGGACTTTGGGGGAGGAATAGAGGATCGCCGGCAGCCTAGGAGAGGCCAACGGCTCGTCGTAGTAGCGGCAGCGCAGCAAGGGGGGAGGAGGAGAGGCGGCTGCCCTAGGGCATGCCCGCCCTATGTGCGTGGAGAGGGAGGCGGCGGCCAACAGGCCGACGCCCAAGCTGGGGCAAGGTGAGGAGAACCTCAATTATCCTTGCTTGCCTTCATCTGATTACATGGGGCCTCTATATATAGAGGAGACTCAACTTGACACCCAAGTAACTTAAGGGCTAAGGAACCTAATAATATGGAAGGGGTGGGGGCGGTACTGTTCACGTCTGCTACAGTGCGCGTGAACAGTACCGACCTTGTTATTGGGCCTGCCAGCCCATTTGGTAGGCCCAGCCGGCCCTTGGCCATCTGGGCCATGACATCTCCTACCCCTTCAAGATGCAGCTCGTCCTCGAGCTGGGGTACATCTTGCGCCTTATTGTGATGAAGATCCTCCGCATTGTGACGCCAAGTCAACGCAGGGATGGTTGTAATGCTCGTAGGGGGTGGCCACGGTTGAAGTCCGAGGAAGCCCCAAGTCGATGAAGGGGGGCTGCTCCAATATTGCTCCACGAGTCGGCGAGGTGGTACCGTAGAGAGTTGATGAAGATTGCGTAGCCAATGATGAACTCGACGACGCTGTTGTAGAAGAAGACACTCCCGACAACAACAGAGTGGACGAAGATGTCGCTGAAGAGCTCGTCGAGGTTGGTGTAGTCGCCGATGTCGCCTGAGCTGTCCATGACCAGCGAAGAGAAGCCATGGAGGTGCTGGTTGGATCCATTGTCTTGTTGTGAAGGAGAGTGCTTTGTGGATGTGGATATATTTGCATCTGATCAACACTGGCCCCTTCTTCAACAGCATAGTGCACAAATAGTCAGAAAATATAATATTGTAATTTTGACGGTTCTGACCTGTGCTGTTGATGCTCAAATTGCCATCATGATATTCACCCTCAATGGTAATGGAATAACCATTATAGTCTCCTCCAGGCTCGCATACCACGAGAAAACATGGAATTAATGTAGCATAGGAGTTCCTGGAGCCATCATAGCTGGAGAGTGAATATTGGGGGCAATCTATGCTGTAATGGGCAGTATATTTCCCCCAATCAAGTGGCCATCCGTCAGGTTGCTTTGTTGATAGTGTCATGAAGATGAGTAGCATCCCGATGAAGAAAGAGATGAGGCTGTCCAAAGATTGTCGAGGTAAAATCTTGCAGCCATAGATCTTGTTGAAGAAGGTGCTAGCATAGCCCGTTTGTTGTTTGTCACCATGAACATGAAGAACTGCTGCTGTAGAAGGGACTGTGCTAGCACTTCCTACTAGAGGCACCATGTTGTATTCACCACAAGTGACCCTCCTGGTCATGGATATGCAACTATTAGCAGTCGTGGTGTTAAATACGTCCCGTAGCATGATGGTGCCGTCCAATGGTGATGTAGTATGTACTCCACCAGGATCAATCGCCCATGTCGAAGTGTGGCCGCCAATGGATGCAAGAACATGGGCGGTGCCAAAGACATCATCCCCATTACATGGAGTTGATGATGGGGCAGTGCCTGACATAGTGCCAGTGCCATCGAGGATTGCAGAGGAGCAAGTACCAGCATTTGTTGAAGTGTTGTAGGAGATTGACATGATGGTACTCCCCTCATTGGAGTAGATGGCGGTGAAGCCAGGGTCAGCGACAACATCGTTGATGGCGAGGTCCTTGGCGTCAATAGCGCTAAGGCCTTCAGCCATAGGTTGAACGTCGAGGTCGTCGATGCTGATGCTGTCTGGAGGGTGTGTCGTTGCCAAGAGCTCGGTGTAGATGTCAGCACATCGGGTGTCAGAGAAGATGTTGACATGAGCAGGAGCAGAGACAATATTTGGCGCCATAGGGCCCGAGTCGCCTTCCTCCATATTGAAGTTCGGGGACGACTGAAGGCGAGGAGATGCAACGGCCCAGGTGGCCGTAGGCCTGATGGGCCGATCAACATTGCCATATCCCGCAACATCAACAATATGGAGACCATCAGGCGCCATGGGACCTCCTGTCCCTAGCGTGATGTCCATGTTCGTCACGTTCATGGCACAGAGATCTGGGGATGCGAAGATGACCGTCGGTGTAGACGCGGCGGCGTAGAGGGCATCAGGCGCCAGAGGGCCTCCTGCCCTACGCATGATACCCGCGGCAACCGCGAGCGATGGTGTCGATGAAGCGTCGGACATCTCATGGTTGATGTTGATGGCACCTTCCAAGATTGTAGCCGCGTGTTCCCCCTGAACACCATCAACTTCACCAGAAAAAATTTCTGGATTTTTAGTGACATCTCCCGTCACTTGAGGGGTGGCAACCATGTGTATCTTTTGAACACAGGCCGTGGTGCTTGCCTCGAGACGATCAAAGCATTCACCAATCTTTGAACCCGACCCGTTGATTGCAGCAAGGAGATCGGATCTGGAGGGTTCGGTTGCAGGCGTTACCATGTTGCTGTAGTCGGCTTCCTGATGAACTGTGTCGCGTGTACTGTTCATCGGGTGAACAGTACCGCGCGCCATATTCACAGCTGCTGTAGAATTTGCCGGAGAAGACCGTCGATCCGCCAGTGGAAGCCGTAGCCAGTTGATGTAGTCCAAGAGGACTTGATTTGTGATCTTGCCACGCCATTCCTCAGGATCGAGACCACCGGAAAAATCCATGGAGGAAAAAAAATTCCGGATTGGCTCTGATTACCAATATGTTATGTGCATAGATTTACCGGACTTTGGGGGAGGAATAGAGGATCGCCGGCGGCCTAGGAGAGGCCAACGGCTCGTCGTAGTAGCGGCAGCGTAGCAAGGGGGGAGGAGGAGAGGCGGCTGCCCTAGGGCATGCCCGCCCTATGTGCGTGGAGAGGGAGGCGGCGGCCAACAGGCCGACGCCCAAGCTGGGGCAAGGTGAGGAGAACCTCAATTATCCTTGCTTGCCTTCATCTGATTACATGGGGCCTCTATATATAGAGGAGACTCAACTTGACACCCAAGTAACTTAAGGGCTAAGGAACCTAATAATATGGAAGGGGTGGGGGCGGTACTGTTGGCTGCTACAGTGCACGTGAACAGTACCGACCTGGTTATTGGGCCTGCCAGCCCATTTGGTAGGCCCAGCCGGCCCTTGGCCATCTGGGCCATGACAGAAACTATGTTAAAAGAATATGACTTTCTCAAAGTTACATTCTGATATACTGCATCAACAGCTTACCACAATAGTGATGATTGTGACCTTTCAATTGTTTCAGCAACTACTACAATGGACAAGAGTTGGATGAGCAAACCAAGAACAAGTGATGACTACAAGGATGGTGTTGTCCAATTCCTTACTTTCGCATTCCGTAACGTTCGACGGGGTGGAAAGGTTAACTGTCCATGTGTTCAGTGTAAAAACAAGTCAACAAAAAGTTACGATGATGTTAGAACCCATCTGAGATGCAATGGCATTCTACAAGGATATACTACATGGGATCGGCACGGTGAGGAACACGATTCAACACCAACACCTTTTTCTCACATATCATCGACCAGAGACAGCCATGCTCCATCGACGTCACTTTACTTCTCCTGCGGAAACTGGAATCAAGAGAAATGATGACATGCAAGGTCTCCTAAACGCAGCATTTCCTATGGCTAATGAGTACTATACAGTGTCCAGTTCAGATGAAGAAATGGATGACATTAATAATTATGATACGGTGTCCCGTTCATCAGATGAGGAAATGGATGACTGTGCATTTGAGATTCCTAATATAAATGATAGTCAACAAGAAGATGATGTTATACCAGAGCAGTTTGGTGATCAGTTTGGTGATCAGACTAAAGATGATATTATTCCAGCATCTTGAAAGATGCTCGGGCAAAGCTATATCCAGGGTGCGATGAATTCTCGAAGCTTTCCTTTCTTGTCACCATATTTCATTTGAAATGCTTACATGGATGGACTCAGGAGTCATTTACATCACTGCTTATTGTTCTTTCTGCTGCAATCCCCAAAGCAAACCTACCAAAAAACTACCACGCAGCAAAGAAAGTCATCCGTGGATTAGGTCTTGATTATGTTAAGATTCATGCATGCCCAAAGGATTGCATGCTTTTCTATGGTGACCGGGCCAAACAAGAAACTTGCCATGTATGCAACAGTTGACGTTGGGCAGAGAGAGAAAAGAAAGGTGAAGCAACAGAAACAAAGGGGCATAAGAAAAAACCAGCAAAGATATTGCGCTATTTTCCATTGATACCAAGGCTGAAGAGGTTGTATGCTAATAAGGAAACATCAATTGACATGCAATGGCATGATAAGGATCAGGGTCGCACAGATGACGGATTACTGAGGCACCCAGCTGACGCGAGAGCTTGGAAAGATTTGGATTTAAGATATCCTGAATTTGCCGATGATTGCCGCAATGTGAGGCTAGGTCTAGCCAGTGATGGAGCTAACCCTTACAGAAACATGAATATCAAGCACAGTACATGGCCAGTGCTGCTTATTCCATACAATCTACCTCCCTGGATCTGCATGAAGCAAACATCTTTAATATTGTCTATCATCATTCCTGGACCAGATAGCCCAGGAAATGATATTGATATCTATCTGCAACCGCTTATTGATGAACTACTAGAGCTGTGGAAGGGTGTTGAAACTTTTGATGCCTCGTCACAGAAGAAGTTTTCTCTTAAAGCAGCATTGTTGTGGACTTTAAATGATTTCCCTGCGTTAGCTAACTTATATGGTTGGAGCGCAAAAGGAAAATATGCATGTCCATCTTGTGCTGATTTAACGAGGTCAATTTTTTAAAAAAAGGGGCGCAAATTTTCATATATGGGTCACCGTCGTTGGTTGCCACATTCCCATCCATATCGTCGTAGAAGGAACCAATTTGATGGTACCGAGGAGAAAGAATCTGCACCTATAACAATGAGTGGAAGTGCAATGTTAAGGATGATGGATGGTCAAACCTTTGTGTATGGCAAACCAAGGGACCAACCAGAGGAACAACATTATCAGGGAACAAAGCTAAAGCTGGGCAGAAAGGAAAGGGAATGAAACAAGGAAAAAGAGGAAAAGAGCCCAAAGGAAAAAGAGACAGGATAAGAAAGAGAAAAAACCTGAGGATTGGATAAAAAAGAGGTCGATATTCTTTAAGCTACCATATTGGGAGCTTAATCTGTTACGGCACAATCTTGATGTCATGCATATACAGAAAAATGTATGCGATAATTTAACTGGGACCTTTTTAAATTTGAGCGGTAAAACAAAGGATGATTTGAAAGCTAGGCTTGACTTGGTGGAACTTGGAATTCGACCTGAACTGCATCCTCAACTGGATGACAAAGGAAACAAAGTATTACCTGATGCACCCTTTAGCATGTCTAGAGACCAAAAGGAGATTTTTTGCACTGTTCTTCAGAATCTTAGGACACCGGACGGTTACGCATCAAATCTTTCCAGGTGTGTAAATGTTGAGGAGTGCAAACTGTGTGGCCATAAAAGTCATGATTGCCATGTATTGATTGAGGAAATTCTCCCAGTGGCACTACGTTCTTGTTATCCCAGCAAAGATCTCATGAAAATAGTTGTAGATCTAGCTTCTTTCTTCAAAAAATTGTGCTCAAAAGTCTTAGATACCTCTGAACTTGATAAGCTCCAGGAGCAAATTGTTCTTACACTGTGCGACATGGAAAGGATTTTCCTTCCATCATTTTTTACCATCATGGTACATCTACTTGTACACTTGGTTGAGGAGGCAAAGCTTGGGGGTCCAGTACATTATAGGTGGATGTACCCTATTGAAAGGTAGAATTGCTTGCACAGAATATACTCATTTATTTTAGCATCAACTCTTTAATGTTATCTCAACTCATGTATAGGTGGTTCGTTCGACTCAAGGCGCATGTTCGCAACAGGGCGCATCCTGAAGGTTCCATGGCTGAAGGCTATAAAGCAGAAGAGTGCCTGACATTTTGCTCAAGATTTCTTGATGGGACTACACGTTTTACACGACCATCTCGAAATCCTGACCCGTCAGATACAGCTAAAGATTTATTTTTATTTGGGAGTGCTGGTGAACCCATAGGAAAAGCTACTGTTGTAAATAAATTTGACAACAAGTTGCTCACTCAAGCGCATAGATATGTATTGAGACACTGTGATGAACTAGAAGATCTTCGTAGGTGTGTAGACTAATAAAACTTCACTATGGATATTCTCTCTCCAATTTATTGAGTATGATCAGAAGCATATTTCATTTCAGGGAGTATGTGGATTCATTGAGAAATCAGCATCACCAAGAAGATCTCACGCCTTCCAATATTGAGAAGTTGGTGGATAAACATTTTGCTGATTGGTTGGAACAGAAGGTACAAATTCAATTTTTTTATTAGTCAATTTAGTAGTGCTACTTAACGGTTTTAACTTGTATGCAGATACTAATTACTGATGACTTGAGCATCACTGGAAATATACGATCATTGGCTGGAAAACCGAACAGATGCGGGGTGCGCTACAGCGGCTTTATTATAAATGGTTTTAGGTTCCATACTAGGAGCCGTGAGAGCAAGCGCTTGACACAGAACAGCGGAGTAGTTAATATTACAACAGACGGAACTAGGTATTATGGGAGACTCACTGACATAATAGAGTTGTCTTACAAAGGTGATTATAAGGTGGTTCTCTTCAAATGTGATTGGTATGATGTTCATCACCGCAGTGGCATAAAACATGACGAGTTTGGATTCACCCTTGTAAATTTCAAGCGACTGATACACACTGGAGGCAATATTGAGCATGATCCCTTTGTTTTCTCTTCCACAAGTCTCCCAAGTGTTTTATGTGGAGGACCCCAAAGCAGAAGGTTGGAATGTCGTAAAACCAGTAAGGCCAAGGGATCTATTTGACATGGGTACAGAACCACTGGGTGATGATGATGACGGTGACACGTCATAGTTTATAGAAGAGTTAATTTTTTCAGTGATTTTGTTACAATGTTACTTATGTTACATGCTTAAATTTGGCACTGTTTGCTTCTAGTATCTTTTACCAATGTTCAATTTGTCACCAACAGTGCAATATTATTGATGCCCTTTATTCACTACTGGTGTAATCAGTGTGTTTATTCCTAGTTGAGCTTTTCCTTAACATATATGTATACTAGGAATTAGTCCCTTTTTTTTGTTATTAAGTAGTATAGATATGTTCTTTTATGACTTTCAGTCTTTTCAAAATTCATAATTTTCATCAGGTTGCACATTCTTACGATTAAATTTCCTTATAGTCATATATTAAGCCTAATTGGTAACATGTTCAAACCCACTGGACTGGTAAAACTGAAGTAAGGAAACAAATTTAGGTACCAGGTTCAAAACCCACTGCACATTTCCTTTTTGTGTCCCCTTTTTTTTTTGTTTTTAGTTTTTACTCCAGTGGTCTTCTATATGAACCGATACTATCATTTTAATTAGTTAATCAAAAGACATCAAGCGCTCTAAGGCCCCTAACCGGTGGAATAGAGTCTAGCTGACGAAAGAATGGAGAGTGAACACTATATTTTTTAGCAAAGTGTAAAACGAAAAAATGCATGAAAAAAATAGCAAAATATTTTTTTTCACACGCTACGCGGCTGGGGATTCGAACCTGTGACCCCTCCTTCACATGTAAGCTCCTCTACCACTGCACCACACTGTCACATGTGTCTATACTCTATTTGGATTCCTGACATATTATACTAAACTAAGTGTAAATTGATTGTTCCAGGCCCTAAACAAATTGAAATTAAAAAGTTATTAACTACAAAGTTTCGTAAATTTTCGAGATCTACAAATTTCATTTTGGTAGTTTCTCCATCCGAGGTCGTTTACAAAATTTAAATTTCAAATTTGAGAAATTTCAAACTTAGTTTTCGTTGACAAGATAAATTCAAATAAAAAGTTGTCAACTACAAAGTTTCATAACTTTTCTATATATACAACTTTCATTTTTACTGTTTCTCCATCCGATATCGTTTAAAAAAAATCAAATTTTCAAATTTGAGAAATCAAACAAATTATTTTGTTGACAAATTAAATCAAATTAAAAAGTTTTCAACTACAAAGTTGTATAACTTCAAAAGATCTACCACTTTTATTTGATCATTTGTTCATCCGACATAGTCATAGTAACAATGTTTACAAATCTTACATATATCTCTTATAGGTTTCATGAAACTAGACGAGAGATGTAGATTTGTGAACAATTTTACTATCACTTTGTTGAATCAAAAAATGATCCAAATAAGAGTTGTAGATCTTGAGAAGTTATACAATTTTGTAGTTCAACACTTTTTATTTTGAATTCATTTAGGGGGTCACAAACTCACAACGGGTCAAATTTCATCAAAACGGATCACAACAGGTCGCATTTCATCAAAATCAGTCAAATTTCATCAAAACCAGTCAAATTTCATCAAGACCAGGGTTTTGTCGAAAACCGGCCAAAACCAGCCAAATTTCATCAAATATTTCAGTTCGTCTGAAATTGAAATTCAAATCCGTCCGAACCGGATCCCGGTTTACAGCGAGACCGCTCCGGTTTTGACCGGTTTTGCTTTCCGTGATCAGAACTAATGATGCGATTAATGCGCGCGATAAAGTTTCTGGGAGAAATTGTTCTCCCCGCCAAAAGTATCGCGCCAAATAAAATTTACCTAAAACTTTTTCAGCAGATAAGAAGAAGCAACTAATGCGCTCGCAGAAAAACAAATGAAGCGCTTCCTACTCGCGCTAAAACTCCAGGAAAAAATTCTGCTCCCCGCCAAAATATCGCGCGAAGCTAGTTTCCCTCGTACGTGCTGTAACTAAACACACGTCGTCTTCCTCGATGCACGGCAGAGGTGCTACAAATCCCCTCCTGTTCTCCCAACTCCCTCCAGTTTCTACCTCAATTTTCTCCCGTCCATCATCCGCACACATCCTCTCCGTGCTCCATGGCCTCCTTTCCCATCCGCACACATCTACTCCGCCTCCCTCCTCAAATCCTAGAAATCCCACCTTCGAGTCTCCAGCTCCGCCTGCTGCTTGGGGATCCTTTCCCCAACTCGCGCGCCTGCAATTTCTTTCACCACCAGATTGGCTTGATCTACGTGAACTTGTTTCTGTAATTGGTGCCGACCATCAATTGGAGCCGATCTACTCAGGTATTTTGCTAAATTTTGTGGATCAGTGTCGTTGATTCTTCGTCAGTTCTGTTACGAAGGGTTTAGATTTGGTCCCAAACATTGAATTCTGTTTATCAATTTAGTTTCCTCAGTTACGGGATGGCAGTGGATACGAGCATTATTGGAGCCTCTGCTTTACATGTTACTAGATTAGTTTTCAGTATACTAGATGAAATTTTGTTCTGGTTATAGAACCGACTTGTTCAGTTAACAAGCAAGCGTGCCCACCATATGCAAAATTGCACCCTTTTAACTCCTTCGCCACTGATTGACTTGGAATTCTCGTATGTTGTTTGTCCAGCATGTCTTAGACAATTAAAAGAGTAGTGCATCAAGATAATCATAAAACAGATCTGATGGTGTACCCTTTAAGGATCACGAAACAGTTTGCATGTCATAACTGAAACTTCGATTCCCTTTACTAAGTTATCTCTGAAAAGCAATATTCGAATTAATGTACATGACTTGAATATCTATACTGACTGATTTTTTTTTCTCTCTTCAATTACACTTTGTGTTACATGACCTTCGATCAAAGAGCTTAAAGCAAATGAATAATTCTTTCACACATTAGCTGAGTAATCTAGATGCATTCTGTTTCAATAGTTTTTAGCACCTTGTCCTGTTAACTGAAATGCTAATCCTGAAGGGAAAAGCGACAATGCCAAGGGTACCTAGAAGACTAAGGGATCTGAATTTGGAAGCTGAGGCAGAGGAAATCGAGCCGCAAGATGAAGATATGCAAGGTCCACCACAAGAGTTCAATGTTGGGTCCAGAGGGGGCGCCAGCACAGAATAGGTCATTCAAAATAATATGTGAGTTTGTCATTTCCTTTTGAATATGTTGTCTATGACTCTATAGATAAGCATTGTTGTATGATCCATAACTTTAATTGAAGGGAAAATGGAGTTGTTCGAGAGGTTTTCAGAAGTTTCCGAACAGCTGAACTCTGGGGTCTGAATGGAGGAAGGGTACTAGTTGAAACTGATGAGAATGGTGTTCCAAATCAGTGGTCTGAATCCATCCTCTCCATATACCTTGGTGACCTAGCACAGAGCTCATCATTCGCACCATTGCACATTCCAAGATGTTGAGGTACCTGCAAGCTATCCAAAGGTCCAAAGGAACGCATCATCAGAGATGTTGAGGTACCTGATACTTTTTCTGTCTAAATATTCTGTTGTGGTGACCATTTTTATTTCAAATCTTGAAATTGCATTTCTTCACCTATTGATCTTTCATTTTTCTCAACAGAAAAAATTTATCTACAGTGTAGAGACAAAATGGTCACAAAATGGTTTACTCGAGATTGGATCCTAAAGACGGTGAACAAAAGGTGGAGAGACTACAAGTCAGACTTGAAGACACAATACTTCAAACCAGATGAGAGGACGTTGGAGCAAATTGAAAAGGATGTCCCAGATGGTGTTAATGAAAATCAGTGGAGTTCTCTGTTAGGGCTGTGGTGCAGCGATGCACACAAGGTTAGGATTTCCTCACAGATAGTAAATAACTTTTTTTTTTTGCAATGAAGATAGTAAATAATTAGCTTCTGTTGTAGTGACTAATGTTGCAATCTTTAGAAATTATGTCGAACAAATGCTGAATCTGGAAAGAAGCAGAGGCACCCACACACTAGCGGGAGGAAAAGCCATGCTAGACTTAAAAAGGAGATGGTAATAGCTTTGTTTGTTCACTCCTTTCCAATTTTGATATTTGCTAGTTTCAAAAACAAAATGATGCTAGCACGGCATATATTGTATTCTCTTGCACAGGAAGACAAGAAGAAGGGAGCATCACTAAGATTGATCTTTGGGATGAGTCTCATAAGAAGAAGAATGGGAACTATGTCAACCAGAATGTGCAAAGACTTATGGTATTCACCGATGATTCTTTGAGCTCAGTTTAAATAAGTTCTATTCAAATTCTCAATCATATTTTCTCTGGTTTCCAAAACTTTTGTAGGACAAGGCTTTCGAGGAATTAGAGAACAGAAGAAAAAACAAAAGGGCACTCTCTACCACTGATTATGATGATGTGTTTGAGAAAGTCATAAGAAAAGAGTTGAAGCTTCATGGGTACTATGATGATGAGTATTGGAGCAATGGAGCTGTTTCTACTGTTGGCTCAGAGGAGAATAAAAAGCTTAGAAGGGACATAGAACTTGCTATTTCTGGGTTCAGGGACATTAGAGCATTCCTGGAGAAAAAATTTCCCACAGCGGAATGGATAAGCACGAGACCACCTACTGGAAGCACTGCAGTAAGTTTGTTGTGTCAAATTAAAATATACTTTGGTTGTCTACTAATTTGCTTTGCTTTCCAACAGGTTAATGATACAGAAGATGATGAGCATAGTTCAGAAGAGTATCTCAATGGAGAACGATCCACCGACGACGTACCACCTTCACCAAACAATGAACAGGCAACCTAAATTTCCTTTCCTTGCAATAAAACTTTAATTTCGTCCACTTCACAACAGATTGGGTACGATATTTTTGTCCTGAAATATCACCTAAACTTGACTTTTAATGCTGCAGATGCATGACGTGTATTGTACTCCTGCCAACAAGTGTTGTTCTGATCCCTCTGTATCAAATGATAAGAGAGTTTACAAGGTAAATCGTAAATGAAGAATATTTCTAGGCATTTAGAACAATAAAATTCGTAATAGGCACTATTATATATTTAGTTGCGTGGACAAAATTTACAACCTTAGATAACATTAGTACTTGATAGAAAGTTCAGTATCATAATTTTGCTCACAATTATTTTTTTTCTTATATGGAAAAATGTGCTCCGTGACAGCAATCACAAGTAAGTAACTCTAGCGATGGAAACTAGGAGAACAGTAACGGATCATTGTCGCCAGATGAAGAAAGGACAGTTATGGTTAGTAGTAAATAATATTGCACTACTTTGAAGTTTAGTATGGCATGCACTGTATCTTTGTCTTTTGTATTGCCGTGCTCACTATATTGTTTGTCATAGGAACCTCAAAGAAAGCGACATAAGAAAAACAAATCGCAACAGGTATGTCCATATCAGTTGTACTTCCAAGCTTCATGCTATTTCCTTGACTAAGGACAAACAGGGTGCAAATCGTGTGAGCAAAAGTCAGAGTCTTACCTAGCACTAGTAATTGGTAGAAAGATCAGTATCATAATTCTGCTCACAATTATTTGTTTTTCTCACATGGAAACAATTTGCATCATTACAGACATCCCGATTTAATAGCTCTAGCGACATAAACCAGGAGCAGATTAACGAATCATTGTTGCCAGATGAAGAAATGACTCTTATGGTTAGTAGTAAACAGTACTTCATTACTAGAAGTTTAGTATGTCATACACTGCATCCTTGTCTGTTGCATTGACAGTGCTAACTACCTTATCTGTCATAGGAACCTCAAAGCAAGATGCGGAAACGAAACAAGTCACAAGAGGTATGTCCATATCAGTTGTACTTCCTAGCTTTATGCTATTTGTTTGATTAAGGGTGGACTTGTTACATTTCCAGTATGCATATTACATCTGTTTGGGGCACTCTTGTTGTTTTTGTAGAACCAGAAGATGGTCTTATTGTTCTCGACAAGGAAAAGAAAATCTGGCCAGGTTGTTGCTATCGGTAGTCTAATATCTAGAGATAGCACTCATGAGATTGGAGGAAGTATGCTTGGGATGGATATTTCGCTGTTGCGATTCATTCCCTTGCCAATGTTGAAGATGAAAGATTACCTCGACCATATGGAGATATTACAACTGTAGAGGATGCTATAGGCATGTGTGTTGCTTGGCCAAGCGCACATGTGAGTTCAGTTAGCACATTTCATTTCGTCCAGATATTTTCATTAATGTTTATATGACATACCTTACTGGTTATTTGCAGCTTAAGAGAGTGAAGCCAAAGCGCACCTGAAAAGATTAGAAGATTGAAGATTCGACAGATGAATGAAGTGCAATTGTGGATTAGTCCTAGGATCATTAGTTCAGGGTGTCAATATGTTTATTCTGTTGTCTTAGGAAACTTATTTCATCTATTCTTGGATGTCTAATTTCTACCTTGAGGCCCATTTTCATTTGGATGAATATTTTTGTACAGTTGTTTATATACGAAGCACAGAACCTTAATGGATCAATTTGTTATTTCTATGTACTGTCTGTCCTGTATATATGTTATATATGAGTAAACTTCAGCACTTTCAGAAAATAATCGATGCCAATAATAGATTTACAAAATGTCACCATAATTGTAGTGGTTTAAATAATAGCTCCATTTAATATACAGCCTTCTAGAGGCATTATATAACGCCTCTACAAGCACGGAAGGAACCTCATTGCAGAACGCCTCTACTCCCTTAAAGGCATTATAACATGACACTAAAAAATGTCTCTACGTTTGTAGAGGTACAATGTAATTGCATCTAAATGATGTCTCTATGTTTATTAAGGCATTGTTAAACGCCTCGACAAAGTGCCTCTATTTTTATTGAGGCATTGTTAAACGCCTCAAAAAAGTGCCTCTATTTTTATTGAGGCATTGTTAAACGCCTCCAACAAAGTGCCTCTATGTTCATTGAGGCATTGTTACATGCCTCAAACAAAGTGCTGCTAATACTGTAGGGACGATTAATAAAGTGCCACTACAGACCTAGAGTCAATGCATGGGAAGGCATTCATGAGGCATTTTAGAACTTGCCTCTAGGATTGTCTAGAGACAAAAAAAAGGTGCCGCTACCATACAAAAAAATTGTCTCTACCAGGCATTTCTCCTGTAGTGTATGTATAATTGGCACTAATTAATTAACTATCAGTCAGAAACAACCCATCAATGCTAAAGATACATGACCTAAAACGTACAGTGCTATAAAAAATCTAAAATAGATCCTATACTATATTTAAAAACAATATATTCACACAAAGATGATCTAAAAGTATAGATTCATGCAAACCAACAAGTTATTAAAAACCGAAAACCAACACAAAATAATTCAAGCGTGGAAAACTAAAGCTCCTATATGTAAACATTCTAGCTGGAGCGTATGTAATCATTCTAACGGTCAAGGTTCGATAACACTTTTTATAACAGTATTATCATTCGAAAGTGGATAAGAAATGCTAACGGGCCAAAAATATTTGGCGGCATGCGTGGCTTGAAATTACCTCACGGCTCTACTGCCAAAACAAAAAAGATTAGATCAAACTATTCTGAATCCAGAAACAAACATATCAACCATGCTAAATCTAACAGCCTACAAAAATTTGGTGGACAAAAGTTCTTGGAAAAGAACAACTTAAAAGCATTAGATCAGAACTGGACTACATCAAGAAAGAACTTGAAAGCAAGATCTCTACAATACATAAACATTTCATTGGCTAGGTAGAGAGCAGATATCTGTTCATACCTTGGTGGGGATGATGAATGAGGAGCCCCAGATAGGTTGTAGGGAAAGATGCCTTGGAGTCTACAGTGATGAAATAGAAAAGGGGATAGCTAGGGAATGGGGTCTAATAAATAGGCAAATTTGAAGCGAAACAAATTTCTATGCAGAATAAAAGGAAAAATGTATATTTTAACACCACAGCTCTATCTTCATTAACCTATGACAGCTGAATTCCTACTCACTTCCACCAAAATTTAATGCAGATCCTATGCACCTTGCAGCCTATACTCTACTCCTTCATTGTACTCAGTTACTAATTTTGGTCATACTTAACTGGCATTCAAACGGAACTCATGATGACCATGTGAACCCCCCCCCCCCCCCCCCCCCCCCCCCCGCCCTTCCTATTTTCCTTTGCAACAGAATAATCTAGTCTTATTGGTCTCTAGTGGAGAGATTACTCAGCATATGACATGCATGCAAGCTTATACTGTTGGAGACGACTGCTATATCCATACAAATGGGGAGGAATAGTTATATGCCTATGCGTTGCTACGGAATTACTCGTATGATGGAAAAGAAAAATTAAATTCAAACTGTAGCAAGGACATCACTTCCTAATCCTGGAGATCTAGAATTTATCACTCGGATCCGATGGCCCATGCAAACTAGAACTTGAATCATCCAAGGTGCCTCATGCTTAGATCAGAATGAGGGTCATCATAAACAATTGCTTCATCTTGCATTGTCTTCTCTTCATATCAAATCTGCAAAAAATTACAAATGCAGAATTGCAAACTTCGCAATGCTTCCTTCTCATTATCTTGTGATTGTCACTAATTTTCCACTCATACAGAGGTCTGCGTAAAGTTTATTGATTATCATCTACAAAATACAATTTTCACACTATAAGCGAAAAAAGAAGAGAGATAGCTAAGACAATGAAACGATCCAAATAAAATTGTTCAAGCTAAGTTTTCCCCTGTTTGAAAGAACCATAAAAAAATCTATATATGTCATGCCAACAGTTTATTCAGATAATTACGATAAGCCTGTAGCCTAGTGGTTACAAGAACCTCAGTAGCACCTCAGGTCATGGGTTTGACTCCCCATAGGAGTAAATTTTCTAGTATTTAGCGGCGTTCTGCTTTTAGTGATGACTATGTCATTAATTCTCGAGGATTTGCCGGCTTAGTCTTTGAAGATGCTCATAGGGATAGGGTTTCGTATGTGCGTTCATAGTGGTGAGTGTGCGTGCGTTGTGAGTCCCTGAGTGTGTAATGCAAAAAAAATGCATTGCCTTTGCAACCTTCGATGTTTAGATAATTCGATGCAAGTATGTTAATATATAATTTCTCATTGCATCAACTGCAAGTTTTCGCTTGGCCAGAATTTATTTTCACGAAGAGCTCAGTTGTTCTTTTTTTCCCAACGTTAACTATGATGAACCGTATATGAGGCGTATACAAATGATTACCCATGCTTATTTGGTCATTAGCTAAAGTGCTAGAGGAGGACGTGCTGAAGCAATCCTGAGACCTGTTGACATGTGCCAATGTAATGTGGGCCCTTGGCTAGCTTGTGGCTCTCGGCTGACCATTGCTACTCTTGCTGGACCATGATGACTTAACAGGCTGGCCGGAAAGCGAGCCTAGCTTATAAGTGACGCCGATTCTTTTATTTCTCTACAATACGCAAAATTGCTTCCCCCTTAGTCCTTTAACACAATTCTCATAAGTATATCATCAAGACTTAAAAATTCGTGTACCAGTGGTGGTGTGATGGAGATCATCTCTCCGTTTTTGGGTGTGAATCTTGGATTGAACAAGCGGGAACGTAAGTTACGTAACACATCTTTTGTTGGTAAGCAATGATGTTTTTTTCTATCATGTTCTTGTGCCTTAGGAGCTCTATTCAAAATAACCTCTGCTTCCATCGGGTTCTACACTGCATGCAAATGGTTCTCGCCTTCTAGGCAACAGGGAGTAGAGGATGAGATCGCGGGCTCAATTTATATTCACTTAAAGGGTGGACTAGAATTAATAAATGAAACAAACATGGACCATTGTTGAAGTTCATTTCATCATTGTATCCGTTCAATGAAACAAACATTGTATGTATTTTTGATCCATCATGTACACACATGAATGTCAACAAGATGGTACTAAACAGTGAAAGAACAAAGAATGAAATAATAGCCCTTAGTATATACATCAATGAATTGCTGTCCTACAATCTGGAAACAGAGCCCAGAGCAAAAAAAAATTGTAGTCTAAGATAAAAACAATGAACTGCATTGTCCACTGATCACTCGCGGTGGGAGAGAAGAATGGCGACGCATCGCCGGATGATGTACAACCTCGCCTTCTGCTGCCTCAACATTCTGCGAATGCCTGTGCTGTTCTTCCCTTGCCTCATTGCTTTAATCATTCTGGTAGAGAAAACTGGGGGTGTCCCTAAGGGCAGGATGTGCTTAGTTGATTGTTCTACTTCACAGTTGTAGTTGTCAAGCTTTTGTGCTTAATCAGAGTGATAGCGTTCTTATATAGAGAGGTGGGTTGGAACCTTCCTTTTGACGTTTAATTGCTTATTACACGAAACGGTGTTTGAATAATCACGGGAGGCATCTACTTGTACTTTCTTCAAATAAAAGGCTTTGACTGTGAATATCTTATGGCACTTCCTAGTTTCTGATTGCAGCAAAGGCTTCATTTTGTTAATTTGTTTGAAGAACAGAACATTATTATAGGAGAATAGATGTTCCTTAGTTCTGCTAAAGTTAACGTTTGTATCTGCACCAATTTAGCGACTTTACTCATGTACTATATTATTCTCTGATATAATGTTAGAATTCCCATGGCAGCTGCTATCATCACTATTGAAGCATTCTTTTGAGGGCCATTCAATATGTGTGGATGAATGGCCCAGACAAGTCGTTCTTATCACCATGTAAGGATACACTACATTTTTTGATATAATCAAAATTAATATATAGTTATACACGACAATATTATTCGTCCTTTAGGTCCTGAATATGCAGCCTTGATTCTGAATGCAATTAGCCTATGACATATTTAAAACACATTAAAAGAATGTAGGTAATTACTACTGCAAGCCTAATTTAGTCAGTAATGGCATTCAAGCCCATGAGTTGATATGGACGCTTCGTTTGGTTTTACTTGGGGCAACCCCAATTAAAACATATTAGGCCACTCCCAATGAGAGTTTCAATTTCAATAAATGAGCTGCCATGTCAGCATTTTTTATGATCCGGCAGGTTAATAATAGAGAAAGAGAAAAAAACCAGTTTCATCTAGATCAAACTGTGTTTACACATTTCCAACATATGAAATAGCTTGAAACTGGCATTGAAGGCACTTGTTTCATTTCATGTGGGCAATTATTAAATGCTATTGCAAGCTTAGAAAAATAACATTATGTAACTATGCATTAGAGGAATGTATTTCATTTGCACTCTATATGATGTGATATTCTTGAAAACAACAAAATGAAACGCTCCATTGGGACTAGCTAGCAATGGTAGATCTGTAAATGGCAGCTTGACGTGAAGATCGCATGCATCCTCTGTCTACGTCGTCCTTGTTGATAACATTAGATCGATGTTTTCCTCCATCTAGATAGTGAGGATCCAAGCAGCCAATATGAATTGGCAAGTGCAAGGTACATATAGTATAATCGATCAGTACTGTAATCCGGTCAGTATTAAAGGTGCGTTTGCTATGGTTCCAAATTCTTCGAGAATCAGAAACATTTCTCAAACTGAAACGAAATCACTTCAGAAAACGTTTGGCTAGTTGTCTGGTTTCAGTTTCACGAAAAAAGGGGAGGAGGATCGAAATGTTTTATTTACCCTTGGTTGGACTATGTTATTTCTGCTACATAGTAATACGTAATGAAGTCTCATAATATAAAATATTTAAAAATTGTAATATTTTAGTAGCACCTATACATCAATATATGTAAGGCATAATCACAATTAATAAAGAAAAATTGAAAGAAGAAATGTAAAAGGAAATATACTGTATCATTGGCTTCATTTTACTAGCCCAGCAAGCCTACGTGTTGCCTAACCCTCACGCACGCAGTCGTCATCTTCCCCATCTATTTTTACCGATTTGCTTCAAAGACATTTCACATTTTTGCCGTTTGGAACTGTTTCAGCTGATTCTGGGCAGAATCTGAAATGATTCTCCCATCCAAACGCACCCTAAGCCAGAGTGGGATTGAGATCCTCTACCTTTGTAAACAGTGACTTTGTGTGCCTTTGAGTCAGTGACACATGGGGACATGTGAATCTCATGATTTGTGAACCCACCTGTCAGTGACTTAAAAGCACACAAAGTCACCATTTACAAAGGTAGAGGATCCTAATCCGCCAGGGTGTACATGCATTTTGGAGCAAAGCAAACCAAGCATCTTATTGATGACAGCTTTCCCGGGATGACCTATCCGGATCAGTTTTAAGGCAGTATGTGCATGCATTTTCGGGCAAAGCAATCAAAGTATGATGACAGCTTTCCGGCCAGTGCGACATATCATCTATCACGACCCTTAGAAATTGTCATTATCGTGATTTGTGAGGTCTTTATATTTCTATAAAAAGTACCAAATCAGGGAGCATATTGCGTAGAGTTATTAAATTACACTACAAGAAATCTGGTGATCAGTGACATTTGTAAATCGTCATCGATTGAAGAAAAACCGTCACAAAGCTGCAACTATGACGGATACGTGTTTCATCATGTATCTCACGTCATAGATTAAACCGGATGACATTTTCTACTTTTCGTCACGAATCGCACTAGATCTGTGACGTTTCTTGATTGTCACAAAATAGTCCAAGCCCAGACCCAACCCAAACTTTAGTGACGATCACAAATGTGCAGAATCATCACAACCAAATCATGCTGTTTCTATCATCAATCATGCCAAGATCACACAAACTCGCATACAACCGTTCTTCATATCACAGCAGATTAGGCCAAAAGTATATAACTATTATTTTCATTTCACTTCAAAATTTTCCAATGTACACAACTGAAACCGTTTCAAGACCACAACACATACCACTAAGATTTTGATCCGGCACCACAACTTACAATAATACACAACGGCAATTCAACAAATCTAGTACTCGAAACTAACAAAGGGCTTGTAGTGTCCAGCTACTCAGTCGCTCACCTCCCTCCTTCGTTTCTGCAATCAGCAAAATGAAACATGATTAACTGGTAGTGTAGTATTTAGAATCTAAATAACAAACCAAGCGTATCCAAAAATCTAAAAATGAAATAAGATTAACTGGTAGTCCGTCAAACATACACCGAAAGATGTATGCAGCATTCATGAGAACCCAAACATTTCTATCAGACCAATTTTTCCATGAGGAAAATCAACATGTGCTTGTACTGCATCTAAAAATTACAAACCAAAATCTATGACTGAATTGCAAAGGGCAGTTAGAAGTACCTGCAGATCTTACCAATGAAGGTGGGGGAGCTACACCGTTGCCATGGCCAAAGCGTATCCAAAATCTTGAAACCTGAGCTCACGACTTGAAGCAGACTTCACTGAAATCAGTACGTTTTGCACACGAAACGTACCTTAGCAATTAGCATCTTGCTTCCTCGACACTGTGCGCTCGCCTTAGAGCCGCTCTCCGCGGCGTGCTTGCCGCTGCGCCTCGGATCCACTCGGCCGCCGCGACTCGGAGCAGCCAGCTGCCGCGCCTTGGAGCCGCTCGGCCGCCGCGCCTCGGAGCTTCTCACCGCCCACCGTCGCGCCTTGGAGAGGCTCGGCCGCCGAACCCCAGAGCAGCTCCTGGCGACCGCCGCGCCTTGGAGCAGCTCCCCAGCCCGCAGATCCGAGCCAAGGAGGGCCGGGGCGGGGTGCAGCGTGGCGGAGGAGATCGAGGCGCAGTAGGGAGGAGAGAAGAAAGAGAGGCGGCGGCGGTGGCTGGGGAGAATGAGGGAGAGGTGACGAGTGTTTAGGTTTCTTCGATTTTGTAATAGGCATAACAGGTTTTGGGCCGGCCGGCCCATTGGAACAAAACACGCTAGCATGACACACCACCAATATAGATGTAAACAAGTCCCGTTACTGCAACGATTAAATTAAAATAACACACTGGTCAGGACTAGCAGCCATTGGGAGAGGTCACCTGTTCGATCATTGCTGTTTGAATAATTTTTTTTACAAATAACTTGCTCGGTTTTTGGAGGTAGACGGCTTGGAGATGATTCATGACAAATACTGACCGATCGTCACAGAGCGGAACTGTTTGTGACGCTGACTTGCAAATCATCATAGAATGGCAGTGTCGGTGACGTTCACTTGGAAATCGTCACGAAATGACAGTGTTTGTGACGGTCATCATAAACGTCACCCCAAATTTGTCATAGATTAACAAATTTGTTGTAGTGAATTAGTTTAATCCATTACTCTGCCATCTTGTTCAATTTATTTTAAGATTAAGTTTTTATTGCCAACACACTTATTGGTATGTTGTAATTTAAAAATTATTTTAAGGAAAGAACTATTTCAAAAACTATTTTATGCACCATGTCAAAGTAAGGTCGTGATGCTGCTGAGCTCTAGAATCCTACCCCATTTTAGGACATGACTAGCCCACTCGCTGAACTTCCCCCTCATCCGTTCCGATCCATCTCAAAAGGAACCAACAAGGAACCAACAAGCATCTACTCTGTTACTCTGTCCGTCCCATAAAGAGTGTCACTGGGGCATTTGAAATTAGTTCCACAAGGAGTGACGCTTTAGCATTTGTCCCACAAAGAGGGTACTCCAGTTTTTCTTCTTTCAATGAAAATAGGCCGTGTTCCCACATTAGCAGCAATAAAAAAAATGCCTGCAGGTCATTTCGTGTAACTTATTTGTCTGGAGGGCGACAACGACACACTTTGTGGGGCACGAGGAATACTATAGTTTAACTTATTCCCATCCAAATTCAATATTACTACGGGTTCAGAGGAAGTATCCATTGCCTGTTGATTGGTTAATGATTTCGCATGAAACATATGGTGGTGTGACGTCAATACAAGCATCGAGACTGCACCCACGATCCTACTACCGAGACTGACAACGACAATAACAGTACACCCACTTTAATGTTGACGGCTGCGTTTAATCTCTTCAGAACATATGTTTAGCATGCTACCATGGCACTTTATCAGCCAGCGTAATTCATGTTTTCATCACATGTGTTTGTCATGATAGAGTAGTAAGAGTAGCATGTTTAGTTGCCATGCATGCATGTATCTTATTAACCGATAAGTTTTTGTATCAAAACTAACTTTTTATTCTTTGTGCTGGTGGAACGCAGTGTATATAACATATTTGTGCCGCAATTACCTTTCAGGAAAACTATATTTTGCCTGTTCATAAATTTGGGTCTTCTGGCTTTTTTTTAAATTTTGGGACACTGGCTCTCTGATAGTTCTTTTGATGAAGGATGTCAACAGCATGGTGTTGTTAGTATCAGTTTTCAAGATAAGTCGGCCTGAAAAGAACAGAAGTGGAAACTATATATTAGGTTTATTGCAAACTTGCATGGGGTCACCATTCTAATTTTTCGCTTACAAACAGTTGTATTTGTCCAGTGCGATGTTCGGGTCGTTTGGCTTTATGCACTAATATAAGGCACCAAACTTGTTGATGACGACGGATGGCAATATACTTGAACAGATAGTGATCCTAGGTAAATATTTCACCATGGTTGGTTACGTGGTGATCCTAGGTATATACTTAGAAGAGAGTCCTTGTAATGTGTCACCAAGATAGTTCAAATTTTCTCAGTAGTTTATTATCTACCTTTCAAAAGAAAAACTTACATTTCATATTCCCAAACTTTTTAGAGTCCACAATATTTCATCACTCTAACCCTACGCCGACAGTAGGAGGTGTGGGCTTAGGTCTGCCGTGGTGTAGTGTAAAGACCAGCAGGTCTCGGCTGTTCAGGGCCTTGCATTGAAGTTCGGGGGGCAGATATCCTATTATGTATAAACTTGATATTTTCTAATATAAATAGACAATTGCATGTTTAGGACCATCTTGACAAGTTTTTACTTCAACTTATCCATGAAACAAAACCAAATAGCAAGGAAAAGTCTATGCGTACGAAGCTTTCTATTACGAAACAGCTACGAAGAACTTTTGACACGAGGCCACGCATCCAGGCTATCCAACCGGCGTCCTCTTCTTTCATCCACATTCCATCCTCATCAATCACGGAATGACCCTCGACATGGACTAAAATTGGGGTGCCTCCGCCCACAGCCAAGCCTAGAGAAAACTAATCGCCTGCAGTGGAGCCCGACATCGGCAAATCAAGTTCAGCATGGGCTAAATCAAGGCCCTCCGCTTACAATCAATGCTAGAGACTTTCCAGTCGAGTTGAGAACCACTCGATCGAAATCGTCCGACCACAATTGCGTCTGGAGATGATCAAATCGAGCTCGTCGCGAGTTCTATGCATGAGTCATGAGAATTAAGGAGTTGGTCGCTCGCTTGTTTCCGTCCCTTGTTTCCTCAAGATGGTTTCTCGCTTGAATCACAAAACTCTTGAATGTCAATTTTGTTTCATCGGGATGGTTGCGCGCTTGCCTGAGTAGTAGATTTACGGAGGGAAACAGCGAGGGACAGAGAAACCAGGAAGGAGAGGTCGCAGGATCACACAAATGACAGGGTACCAGCTCTTCGTAGCGTGTTCGCAAAGGTCTTCTTCGTACCGTCCTAGCAAAAATTGGGATGAATCACGATGGTTGGTCCGCACTTCTTACATGTACTTGAGGAATGGGAATGATAATAAAATACGTTTTTTGTTAATAATTTAACTTTCGCTTCAAAACCATGATGCTATTACGGTTGTTCTGGTTCCCTCATCAATGGCATTGGTTTGTTCAAAATAGAACTAGTCAGTGTCATATATAAATAACCGGAAGGAATAGTTTGTCTGTCTAATTGCTATCCACTCTGTACTCTGAATTATGAGGTAGAAGTATTTATTTATACAAGGGGCATATGCTCTGCAGATTTCCGTGAAATAGTTATAAGTTACATCAAATTCCTCGGTCCAGAGCCAAGCAACAAGTATCGATTGTTTTCCTTAGGAAAAGACTTTACACAGCGCGGAACTACATATATAGTAGTGCCAAGGCTGGAATGCCGCTGGATTATACAACACACTAACACTGCACTAGCTGCTGGGAGGGCGCAAAAGCACAGAACATCAAAAATGAAGGCGCCGGCATGGTTTATCTCGTTCGCCCCTATAGGCGCGCTCTACATGGCCACAATCTTGCTCCGCCTCCTCGTCTACCTCTCGCGCTGCCTGCGCAGACCCAAGGACCTCCGCCGCCGCTACGGCTCATGGGCAGTCATCACAGGCCCCACGTCCGGTCTCGGCCGGTCCATGGCCCTCGAGCTCGCTCGCCAGGGCCTAAACCTTGTGCTCGTCGGCCGCGACCCAGACAAGCTCCGCGCCGTCTCCGACGCCGTAGCAAGGACGCACGGTGTGCAGACCAAGACCGTCCTGTTCAACCTCTCCCTAGCCGGCACTGCTCAAGGTTGACACGTTTCAATCCCGTACATATTTATATATGTATGCTTCAAGAACTACCATGTAGTGAAGCACTCAAGCTCACCTTTGCTTCACACTGATCGCAGGCGACGAGGCGATGCGGCGGCTCCGGGAGGCGGTGGACGGGCTAGACGTGGGGGTGCTTGTGAACAACGCCGGCGTGGCGAAGCCGGGCGCGTTGTTCCTACACGAGGCCGACGTTGAGCTGTTGATGAGGATAGCAGTGGCGGAGCTGGACGAAAAAATCAGGGGGGGCCGACTGGTGTCCCGGCGATGTCCCGCCGCTGCGCTAACCCATCGCCGTCGAGCTCGTCCGCCGCGCTAACTCGTTGCCGTCAAGCTCTCACGTCCTAACACTAGCCAACCACCATCTCCCGCCGCCCGCGAGGTGCCTCCTCTGTCCGCCTCCACCGTCTCCCCGCTTCTCCGAATCCGTTCTAATAATTCACGGAACCATGTATAGAAACAATTAAAAATTACATATTTTATTTTAGGCAAACACAAACAACAAATAGGGATAAGAACAATTAAGAGTCTAGGGCACTGCTTACATTTGTATTAATTGTTCCAATAAATCAATATTTAGGGACGGGCGAATTGATCGATTTGGTAGCTGCGCGGTACCGAGTAGCACTAGAATTGGAGACGAATAGAAGAATCAATTGATGAATCGATCAGGAGACAAACAGATTTTTTTTTTTGAGAGAGACAAGAGACAAATAGATGAAGTGATGGTGTTATTGCACTGAAACGATTGTAGCCAGCAGCCCCAAACGCATTGGCGCCAGCAGCATCAGAAAAGCGGCCATAGACTGAGGCAGCAGCCCCAAACGCATCCAGTCCTATGGGCTTTTAGTTCTGTGGGCTTCTTTCCTCATTCTATAACTGAAACTGGCCATTAAAACATAAAGCCTATGAGGCACAAAGCCCATACCCCTTCGCAAGTGCAAGTGCTTCTTCTTCCTCTGGCAGCCGACCAACAACACCATGCCCAAATCCATGGCGTCAAAAACTGAAAACTGAATTGGGGAAGGAAGGGCAGGGGGTCTGAGAAATTTCGGAAGTTAGGGGGGGGCCATGGCCCCTGCCGGCCCCCCCCCCCCCCCCCCCCCCCTAGCTCCGCCATTGCATAACCGCATATACCGTTTGGTAGCAGAGTAGACGGAGTAGAGTGGGTAGGAAGGGATGGCCAGCGTGGACCCGGAACCGATGTTCACGACGGCGCCCCTCCCACGCGCCACCATCCCCGGCAGCACCGCCGCGGTCACCTCCGTGAGCGCCAGCAGGTTCACCCGTACTATCCTGACTTATGCACGCACTACATGATATATTTCACGATATATACAGGCTTGTATCCATTTTCTGGAACGGGAAGGCGGACAACTACGAAGTTTAGGCTGCTGCAAAGGTACCTAATGCCATCGTATTGGTCTTTAATATACAGGTACGTTCTTGCGTTCTCCAGGAGCTTTCACGTTGAGTACAAATGCAAAGGAATCGATGTGCAATGCCAGGTATCTGTTTTTTTTTTCAAACATGCATGATGATTCTCCAGCACGTCCGGCGCCCCTAAAAAATTGACCTTGAACTGCTGCTCGCAGGCAGTGGCGGAGCTAGGCCCACAGCTGGGGGTGGGCCGAAATGCTATTGGGCCAGCGGGGGTGGGCCGGTAAAGGGAAAAATCCAAAAGAAAAAAGAAAAACTACACTGTAGCAACTGCTACAGTATAGAAATGCACCGCTGGGCTGAAACTGGGGGTGGGCCGCGGCCCACCCGGCCCACCCCTTAGCTCCGCCCCTGCTCGCAGGTCCCGTTCCTTGTTGAGACGAACATGCTGTCCAGCGCGGTGAAATCCAGCTTCCTCCCGGCGTTCGTGGTGACCCCGGAAGCGTGCGCACGCGCCGCAGTGCGCCTGATCGGCCACGGCGTTTTGTGCGTTCCAAACGTCGCGCACCAGGTGCAGTGGTTGCTCGCCGGCTTGGCCCCGGACTTCCTTCTCGACGTGTCATACTTGGCTAAGCACGCGCCGCAGTGCGCCTGATCGGCCACGGCGTTTTGTGCGTTCCAAACGTCGCGCACCAGGTGCAGTGGTTGCTCGCCGGCTTGGCCCCGGACTTCCTTCTCGACGTGTCATACTTGGCTAAGCATCTACGGCAGCGAGCCATATTCCAGTCGATCAGATCGTCCAGGGTGGTGAATGGTGGCAGTTCAGGGACTAAAGGTAGCTAAGCTGGGCTAGCACGAGACTGACCGTACATGAAGACTGGTTCAGCTGATGTCTTGTTATGTGAGCAGAATAAGGAAGAACAAAAACGTTGGGACTGCTTTTTATTCGAATGATTTTTTTTTCGCGATGGTTTTATTCGAATGAATGAAACATAGAAGAACTTTTTATTCAGAAAAGTATATTAGCATATATGGGAACTTTGTTTTGTCGCATGCATTAAGTATGATTACCATGTACTGTTGTAAAAGGGCTTCCAAAATAGACATCAGCGGTCACTCGTCTTGTCTAGAAATTTGATTGATGTCACAAAACTCATCCTGCCAGCCCGTTCGAGATCACCCAGACTATGTGGATGTGGTGTCATAGCGCAGCGTATGGTATATGGTTGTCAGTTCACAGAGAGCACATATATGCCCACATTCATATTAGCGTTTGGACTCGTGTGCCTTCCTGAACAAGGGGAGTTCCCTTGGTCCTACAGCTCGTCAAAGGACATGCTCTTGGCCATGAGCATATTTCCATTTTCCCTCAATTTCTTGTTTCGATGCTACTTTTCAAATCCTTACCTTTAATTGACTATCGCCAAGATTTTGTTGGTACCTTTCTATATGTATTCCATATTACCACTATTTTGATTCAACAAAACTTCAATGCAAACTTAATCACCTATAGTATGACATATCACGAGATGTAACAAAAAATACGCTAAATTAGGAATAACAAAAAATAGCTAAATTTGGAATAACAAAAAATAGCCAAAAATACCTCTCGCACCTATTTCTAATTTACCCACCATGCCATGCATTATGAGTCAAAAAATAGCTAAATTTGGAATAATAAAAAATAACCAAAAATACCCTGCACACCTATTTCTAAATTACCCTCCATAGCATTATAAGTCCAAAAAATAACTAAATTTGGATTATAAAAATATCTAAAACCCCTAATTCTTATTTCTAATTTACCGACTATACCATTATGAGTCCAAAATAGCTAAACTTTAGAATAATAAAATATGCAAATACACTTAGTTCCTATTTCTAAATATACCATTATAAAAATACACCACCATATGTTTAGTTAGCATGGCACATTCTCTTACTTTTAGCATGACACGTTTTTTTCAAAATAATTTATTTGTAAGATGTCATTTTTTTCTAACATGACATATATTAGTTGTTTAGAATGACACGTTTGAATCAACATCACTTTTAAAACAAAATCAAATACAATGGGTTAGTTAAGACACAATTCAAGATAAATGATGACCCATCTCACATTCAAATTGAGAGATGGTGAGAAATTCTCTAATAATGTATTTTTATTATTTCAAAAAATAAAATAAATAATAATAATAAACTATGTTAAATTTCTATAATACTATTAAATAAAAATGCACCAGAGGTCCTTAAACTTGTGTTGGGGTGTCACCTAGGTCCTCAAACTCTCAAAATGAGTATACAGGTCTCTGAACTTATTAAAGTGTGCCATTTAGGTCCAAAATACCGAAAATACCCCAATACGGTTCTTTATGTGTTACGGATTTATATCATTTTATCTTTGATCAAGATATAATGTCGCCAAACAATGTTCTCTAGCACGAATTGTATGGTTATACTGATTTGAAGAGAAGAAATATATGACAAATCATGCTCCGTCAGCAGCCACATTAGCACATATAGGGGTATTTTCGGAACTTTGGACCTAGATGACACACTTTAACAAGTTCAAGGACCTAAATACCCATTTTGAGAGTTTGGGGACCTAGATGACACACTGAGACAAGTTTAAGGACCGCTGCTGCAGTTTACTCTATTAATAAATATTTTAAATATTATAGTAAGTGTAACACCCTGATTTTCAGGTTTTTGAATAAGTTAAAATTTGTATAGAATTAAATAAGGTGCTATCATTTTTTTATCATGCAAAAGCTTTATTTTCTAAATTAAATCAATTAATATAGGTTATATAATTTGCTTGTTGCATTCATGCTGAGTAGATTTGCAGCAGGATTTTATTTGCTTGAAAGTTATATTTGGAATTCGATAGAAATCGTTAGAGTAGAAAACAAATGTTTTAATCCTAAACTCTATGTTTTTCTCTCCGGACTTGGCCTGTTGTTTTGCCGTGTACGTTTTATAACAGCTGCCGCCTCCAATCGAGATACAGAGCCGGTCCCGCATGCACCAAAACTGCAACTCTCCTCTCTCCTATGTAAACTAAAACCTAGCCTGTCTGACAGGGGCGGAGCTAAGGGGTGGGCCGCGGCCCACCCCCAGTTTCAGCCCAGCGGTGCATTTTGGCACTGTAGCAGTTGCTACAGTGTAGTTTTTCTTTTTTCTTTTGGATTTTTCACTTTACCGGCCCACCCCCGCTGGCCCAATAGCATTTCGGCCCACCCCCAGCTGTGGGCCTGGCTCCGCCACTGCCGTCTGACCCTTTGGCCAAGAATAACTCAGCGCCGCCGCCGTCCCTAGCTAGGCAGTTCAAAGCCGTCGTCTTGCCGCCGGGAAACCTTGACCCCAAACCTTGGCGCTGCAGGGCACGGAGCTGATTGCCGCCGTCTCGCCGTTTTAGATAGCCCAATACCCCAATCCCGACTAACGTCGAAGATCGCGGCCATCGCTGCTGCAAGCCGTTAAGACCCTCGGTGAGAATCCAAGCTGGTGTCTGGCGCATCAGGCAGCCCCAGAACAGAGTAGCATCTCCAAAGCTCCAACCCATAGTCGACGCCTCGACGGTGCCGTGGATATAAATCATGAATGATTTATACCAGTCCGCTAGGAGCGCGAGTGCGCGACACGGCTTTTGCGTCCGTCTGCGTAACAGTGGAGAAGCGAGAGGAAGTTCGAAAGAATCCACAGCGTGGGAAGCCCAGAGGAGCCAGGATCCCTTGACGTTGGCTATGGCCACTGACCGGTGGGCCCGGCCCCACCTGTCAGTGGGCACTGCACAGCGTGCAGTAACTTCAGGGGATCCGCGCTCAGCCCAGAGGCGCAGTGGTGGTGGAGTGGCTTGGAGTAGAGGTGCTAGATAGATGCTGCTTCTGCACGCGACGGGGCCGCCGTCACAAGCGACGGCGCATGCGCGCTTCTATGACGGCCTAGATGTCCCCATCGAAGTTTGAAGGGGTTCAGAATACGTAATGTGGGGCAACTGAGGGCTACTCTAGATATTAATCTTAGATCACAGATAGAGAGATTTAAGGGCCAAATGTTTTGATTTTTTGTAGGAACTTCTAGGACTTCTTTTTTTTTTTTCTAGATACTATGGTGGGAGGGTCATCGATCTTCCTTTATTATTGGTTCGCAAAAGATTGTGCCAGACCTCATCACATCATTGACCACAAACCCCAAAACTCATCACATCATTGACCACAAACCCCAAACCTCATCACATCATTGACCACAAACTCCAAATCTAATCACATCATTGACCACAGCATAAACAGGCGTAGGTGTTTGTCTTTTGTTTTATGTTGTTAACTCCACATTTAATTCCTTGCTTAAATGAAAGAGCAGTGCTCCTGCTCATTGGTTGGAAAACCAAAATTTAGGTTTTTGGTGCTAATGGATTTGGGCTATTTATTAATTAGGAGCTCAGGCTTGAAGATATCGCCAAATCACGTGCTTTCAATGGCAACAAATAGAAGATGGGATGGCCAAGGCGTGAGTAGCATGCCCATGATCAGAACAATGGTTGGCCCAGCTCCCCTGCTTGTGTGTCTAGAAAAGCAGTGCCGCAGTTGTAGGAACAAGAAGCGCGACAAAGAGAGTCTGCGATGGCCGTTGGTCACGCTTGGCCTTGGCCCTGGTACGAGCCGCCGTCGGCATTATGGTTCGTCTCGCTGGTCTTCCTCGGAGGCATCTACACCGCGGCGCTCTCCTTCCGCCTCCTCACCTACCTCGCGTTCTGCCTGCCCCAGCCCAAGGACCTCCGCTGACGGTACGGCGCGTGGGCCGTCGTTACCGGCCCGACGTCCGGCATCGGCCGTAGTGATGGCCAAACGGGCGGCCCGGCCCGGCACGGCCCGGGCCCAAAAAGGCACGGCCCATTAAATTTCGGGCCGGCACGGCCCGATGGTAATTTCGTGCCGGGCCGTGCCCGCCCATGGGCTCACCCTTCAGCCCATGGCACGGCACGTTCATAAATAATCGTGTCGGGCCGGCCCAAAAGCACGAAATTAACAAAAAGGCCCGACGGCCCAAAAAGCACGGATCGGCCCGGCCTGTCGGCGCCGGAGTCGATCTCCGCCCCGGATCTGCGCCGGCTAGCCATGAATCCGCGCCGCCCCGCCGCTGATCTGTGCCGCCGTCGCCGTCGCAGGTGGAAGGAGACGTCGCGCGCTCGGGGACAGGGACTCGACGCGAGGTCGTCGCCGCGGTGAGGGTCGGGCGTGCGAAGGACGACGCGAGGAGGAGGAAGGTCGGGTCGCACGACGACGAGGACGACGCGAGGAGGAGGAAGGTCGGGTCGCCGGCGAGAGGGACATGAGTGGAGTGGGGGAGAGGAGGGGAGAGGAGAATAGAGGAGCGGCGGGTGCGGTGTGGTGAGTGAGGCTAGGGTTTGGGGTCTGGCGCATCGGGGGTGTTTTATACGGGGAGCGGGGTTAAGTGACCTGGGTGGGCTGCTATCATGGACCGGGCTGTATCGGGCTAGTCGGGCTGTTAACAGGCTTTTCGGGCTAGCCGGGCCAAGGTTGAATTCGTGCCGTGCCGTGCCGCCATCGGGCTGGAGCCTCGGCCCAGGCACGGCACGCACGTCGGGCCGGGCCGGCACGCCGGCACGGGCACGAAATAAATCGGGCCGTGCCGTGCTTGGGCCGGGCCAAAAATTGCGTGCTTCGTGCCTGCCCGTTTGGCCCGGCCCATTTGGCCATCACTAATCGGCCGGTCCATGGCCATGGAGCTGGGCCGCCGGGGCCTGAACCTTGTCCTCCTCGACCTCGACGCCGACAACCTCCGTGAGACCTCCGAGGTGATCAGGTCTCGCCACGGCGTGGAGACCAAGACCGTGGTGTTCGACCTCTCCCTCGTCGGCACGGCTCAAGGTAACACCTCTCTCTCTCTCTGCCACGCTTGTGCAGCATGTTTCGTCGAACTTATCGGTCGTGTCGTCGACCGGCTGCAGGCGACGAGGCGATGCGGCAGCTCCGGGTGGCGGTGGAGGGGCTGGACGTGGGCGTGCTGGTGAACAACGCCGGCGTGGCGAGGCCGTACGCGATGTACCTGCACGAGGCCGACGCGGAGGCGTGGGTGAGGATGATACGTGTCAACCCATGTGGGCGCTCACGGAGGTGACGGCGGCGGTGCTGCCGGGGATGGTGACGCGCGGGCGCGGCGCCGTGGTGAACATGGGCTCGGCATCGTCGGAGGCCGTCCCCTCCTTCCCGCTCTCCACCATGTACGCTGCCACCAAACGGTACGCATGCCATGTTAGTTAACCCAGTGACCGTACATATACATACTGCACGTTACTAATATAATGCATAAATAACTTGGAAATGTTGAACTTGATCTCAACTCGATCGATCAGGTACATAGCTAAGTTCTCTCGGAGCCTCTACGTTGAGTACAAAAGCAAAGGGATTGACGTCCAGTGCCAGGTACAGTAATTGCTTCACCGATCTAGCTTATGTCTTTGACAACATGTTCGACAGTTGCGTGGTGAGACTGACTCCAACAGTCCAGACCCAAATCGGACACCCAAACATGTCAATAGGTGCTCCTAAGGCTGAAAGGGCATGACCCAACGATAGCTGTCTCCAACAGAAAGCCCAAAAATCGACTACGCCGCGGCCAGGTTGCTGGGAAAGGCGGACGGCGCTGCTGCACGCGCAGGTCGCACCGTCGACCACGCCGCCGCCGAGCGCCTCTTCGAGGTCATCAATGCCCGCGAACGCGAACGCGGAGGTGGAGCTGCAGCGCGCCCGCCGCCGCGCGGCTCTTCGAGTTCTCCGGCAGTTGCCGACGCGCGTGAGGGCGACGCCAAGGACGCGCAGTCGTGCTGCTTCGAGCGGGAGGAGGAAGGGGGCGCCGCCGACGACAGGGCACAGGCGTCGATGGCCCACACGCGGAGAACTCCGAGCACGCCTCGGCCGCGATGGAGACCCGCCGCCGTCCATGGCGGCCGCGGCCATGCCCGCCACCATTGACGCGCGGCGGGCGCGCCCATGCCCCTGCGCGCATCTCGCGGCGCCGCCTCCACCCGACACGCGTCTCGCCGGCGCCGCCTCCGCTAGGTGCACGCAGCCGAGCATCGTCGACATCCGCGCCGCGAACCGCGAGAGGCGCAGCTCCGTGCCGGACTCCGTCACCAGCACCAGGTCGTCGTCGCGGCCCTCGGCGCCTTCCCCTTCGCCGCCGGCTTCTTCTCCTCGGCTCCGCCGGCCTCAGGGTCCGAAGGGGAGGAGGGCTTCGCCCCCGCGGTGGCGACGGCATCGGTGCGATCATCCTCCAGGTACATGGGGCGCTTGCCTTTGTCGACGGCGGCCGTGGAAGCCATGGATTTGGGGTGATTTTGGGTTTCGTCGCGGCGATTGATGGTCCTCCGCGTCCGATTCAGGGGGTGGGGGCAGTGCGGCGACGCTCGCTTGGGCAGCGGTGGTGGAAGGGCGGCGACCTCGGCGACCCACCTCCGCCACGGCCCGCGCGGCCCGCTCCGCCGCGACCCCGCCTCCGCCGCAACGCCTCCGCCGCGACCCTGCCTCCGCCGCGACCCGCCTCCGCCCGCGGCTCGCCTCCGGCGCGCCTCCGCGCGGCCTGCTCCGCCGCGACCCCGCCAATAGCACCTCGCCCTCGCCCGAGCGCAGAAGGAGAGGGAGGCGACGAGGAAGGCAAGGAAGCAATGGGGTAGCAGGGCGACACACCCCATCGGTAGGTCTCCCCTCCCGCAGCGCTCAAAATGGGGGAGGCCTGTGGGTGTTCTGTTGGAGATCGTTTTTGCAAGTTTTGATACCCAGTTTTTCATTTAACACCCCATTTTGGGTATATAGAGCAGCTGTTGGAGTCAGTCTGACACTCGTTGCACGCTAGCTGCACATGCATCTGCATTCCTCTGCATGTTAATTGCGAACAATTTGCTTGTTGCTTGCATTGAATTGGACCACATTGCAGCCAGTTGGGCCCCCGCGTCGCTCTCCCAGGCGACACGGGCGGCGATTCCCATCGGCCGCCGCTCGGCCTCCCTTCTTCCTCCTCCCACCCGGCCGCCGCCGGAGCCGGCTGACGGCACAACCCGCACAGCGGCTAGGAAGGCGGCGGCGGGGTAGTTTCCATCGTCTCCCATCTCCCTGATCTCATTTGGTGGACTTCGAGATCGGCTTCATGGCGTTTGGATCCTGCTATCTTGGAATCCGCCGGCTTCATCGACGTCCTTCCTCTGTGTGCGGCGGGATGGAGGCCTCCGTTCACGCGCGATGGTGGCGCGTGTTGCGGTGGCAACGCCATTTTTCCTCCCGCCGTTTGCGCATGTCGGCGGCCATCCGGGATCACGCGGGGCTGCGGCTCTCCCGTCGTCGATCCGCGTGTGGCTCGTGTTGCGGATCTGGGTTGCTGGTTGGCCCCGTCGTCGATCCGCGTGTTGCGCTGCTGGGTCGCTGGTCGGCGTCGGCCGGGATCTTGGCATGGTGCGGCAGCTCTTCAGTCGTCGATCTGCATGTGGTGCCTGCTATGCCGTCGTCGATCTGAGTCGTCGTGGAGATAACCAGGCGCGGGAGCACATTCACCAGAGGCGCTGGTCGTTGCTCTCCTCAGGAGGTTGGCAATGTTGCAGTTGCTCCCTTGGGCAGAATGTCATGCATGGCTGCAGTTGGTTGCAGCCTTTGTGATGCGCGGTGGCAGCAGCTGCAGTTTGGATTCCAATCAACACCGGGCGAAAGCTTGCTGCTGGCTATGCTCCAGTGCCGACGATGGATCCTTCTTCGAGGCGTCGTCGAGGTGTTACAAGCATGGAAAGTATCCAGGTGAAAACCTTGTCTCACTCGAGATGGATGATGGTGACATTTTGATGTCATGACCTTGTTGAAGGCGTCATCTTGGAGATCTTCCATACGTGGCATGGATTCGTCGTTAGGTCATTTTTGGAGTCTACTTCGTCATCTCTGATGGCTATCGACATAAGCGGATGCAGCTTGGGTGGTCTTGCTTTAATCAAGAGATGATGTTCGTCTAGGATTGGCAATTGCTTAAGCTCAAATAGAGCTTGCGGAAAACCTTACCTGAAGAGCTGAATCGATAGATTGGGTTTCGGAGATGTTTTCTTTTTTTTCTTTTGCTTAGTCTTGTTATGTGTATCAGTGTGCGCCTGTGCACTTCTGATCTGAGCCGACTCACGTCGGTGATTGTATTTGGCTGTAACTTTCTTAGAAGCCAAGGCTAATGCGGCCGTAACTTCTTTGAGAGCCAAGGCCGGGATTAATGCAATCTTCCCATTATCTAAAAAAAAATTGAATTGGACCACACGTCTATGCTGCAGGCACCGTTCTTCGTGGCGACCAGTATGGTGACCGGCATCGAGCTAGTCAGCTGGTTAGGGCCGTTCGTGCCGACGGCAGACGCCTACGCCCGCGCGGCGGCGCGCTGGATCGGGAACGGCCCGCTCTGCTTCCCAACAGTCAGCAACCAGCTCCTGTGGTGCATCACCGCCGTCGTGCCAGACGCCGCGCTGGACTGGCTCCTCCTGCACGGGGGCCTGCGGCAGAGGGAGGCCTCCAGGAAGGCCAGAGCGTCGAGGGAAGCATCGGCGTCGCGTTTGGGGAAGCCAGAAATCGAATCTGATAGTTAAACAATAGCACATCATTAGAGGGCAAATACAACAGGGACATGCATTTGGTTTCTCTCATGACCCCAGCATGGCTCATTGATGCCAGTAGCTCGCCCCAACTGACGAGTTAGGCTTCGTGTATGCAACATTATCTTGTTAGGAGCATTTACAATGTGAAAAATTCTAATCCAAGGTACTAGTTCGTTCGGTTATTTGCAAGGATATGTAGTTGGGATTGATGATCTCCTTGTTGTGGTGAGAAAACTAATTTGCTTATAACATGAATTGAAATTATGGTGATGTTCCATTCATAATAATTGCGCCGGATCAGCATATAAAAATTCATATCATTTGACTTACTGTAACGATCAACAAGTGGGATATGCATGGTTGGAAACAACAGATTTTTTGCAAATAATGACATAAGCAGAAGAAATCATATTTATAATCAAATACTAAAACAATTTCTGTTATTAATCTACAATCAGAACACAAAAAAGGTTTTCCATACAAAATAAGGCTAGACTTACACAATTTGAGGGGTAGAAGGAACATTGTAGTAGGAAACCTGCTGTCTTAGAAAATATTTCAGAAAATAAAATATAACTTGAACAAATAAAATTATTCTTTCGAGACAAATATCGACATATTGTTTTCATTCCCAACCTCAAAATGAATAGAAAATGAAATTCTTTAATTTACTTATACATCCAACTTTCACATATTTTGTTTGCGGTTCACATCCAACTTAAGTTTTATATTTCGAGAAGAATCGTTTTATATTGCAAAAGGAGTGTGATTGTCTTGAAATATAAATTTGACTTCTAAACTATAGTTGGGAAATTCAGCCATTTATATTAAGATCTCAAAGTTTAACTTATGTTAAATTAAATATTAACATGACAGTAACGGTTCAGAAGATGCTATTGTTTGGTTAAGAGAATGTATCCAGTGTTACAAGGGATTTAGATGTTACCAATCATAATAACATCTTCAAAAGTGCATATAAAATTGCAACAAAAATATTTATAGTTTGAGGATCCAACTATCTACCATCATGCAAAATTTGAAGTACAATTGAAATTGTTCATCACACACCAGCAACCCGCTACTATTCACATGTTGATTTCTCTTTTTTAGTTCCTCCGATCCTCACACAAGTTGCACCTTAATTTTTATGATTGTAGATGTTTGTATTCTCTATCTATTTTTATAGTTGTTGCAATTTTAGATGCACATTTGAAGGTGCTACCGTGTTTGGTATCACGATAACATTTAACCCGCTTGTAACACATGTTCTCATTCGGTTAATGATTTCGCATGAAACATATGGTCGTGTGTGACTGCACACAAAGCGCTAGCTTCTTTACCCCATGCAGCACAGACTGCACACACAATCCTATTCCTAGTACCACCGAGACTGACAACGACAACAACAGTACACCCACTTTAATTCGACGGCTCTGTTTAATCTATTTATAACATATGTTTATCATGCCAAGATGGCACTTTATGAGCCAGTTCATGTTAGTGTGCTCTAATTACCATTCAGGTTTGCATGTCCACAAATTTTGATATTCTGGATATGTGATAGTAGTTATTTTGATGAAGGATGCCAATTGCATGGTCTTTTACTATCACTTTTAAAGACACGTCGCCCTGAAAAGTATAGCAGTTGAAACTATGATGGTTTTATTTTTCACTAATATAAGACATCAAGGTTGTTGACGAGGTTGGATGGTAATATACTTGAAAAAAATATATTTAACGGTGTCATATATTTAAAAATGGAGTGAGTACATATTTCACCATGCTTAGTCATACTTTCAAGAGAGTCCTCGTAATGTGTCAGTAAGAGAGAGCACTTGCTACGGCGGATTGTGGTCCTATGGTGCTGCCAACGCCGGTAGCACCACAATGAGCGCACAAAAAATCACACCAAAAATATGAATGTATAAGTCGTCATCTACCGCGTTGCAAAATTTTAGATGCGACAGATATCTATGTAAGAAGAAACAACAAAGAGAAATCAACACATGAATAGAAAGGAATCCCCGGCGCGCAGATGAGGTGAGGAGGCAACCTCTCAATCAGCGGTAGAAAGGTGGCCAAGAAGCAAGTCGACACCGGCCCATGCGCCCCACAAACCCTTGTGCTTGCATTGTCCACCCATCCTTTTTAATTCGGAGCCGGCCAAATCTCAAACAACAGGTGCTTGGAGAGGAACATATACACAAGTGTTTTGTAGAGAGTAGAGACTAACCATGGTAGAAACATGTGTTCGATTTGGGTTGCTCAGGTTGGCATTATTTCGGCCAATTGGCCTACAACTTTAAAACATTGGTATTATCGATTTACATTTCGGCCAACCGGCCTACAACTTTAAAACATTGGTATTATCGATTTAGTCTAAATGGATAAGGAACTCGTGCCCTGGTTAAAATTTAGCGTCAAATCACGTGCCTTTTAGGGCCACAAAATTACATACAAATGGATGGCCAAGACGTGAGACCAGTGCTGACCGCTGGTTGTTGGCCTAGCACCCTGCTTGTCTCCGTCCGCATCTCTGTTATACTAGATTGTTGGTGGTTGTCAAGGTAATTGTTGTCGGATGTGCCTTTTGTTAGTTTTCCTTTTGTGTTGACCTACGGGGCAACAATTCTGTTTTTAGAGAGATAAAGATAGAAAGAAATAAAACAGAATGAGCAATAAAAGGGAAACGAATATTGAGTCTGTTTCTGCCTTGATCGGGAGGCAAATCGATATCTTTCCTTATGGGACTCGGCCCCGGACCTACAGTGCGACCCTATAAATAGAGGGGTACCCCTGGGCGCCCCTCACGCCATCCAATTCACCACCACCGATCAATAAGCGCACTGGAAGGTCTGGAAGCACGAGTACCTCGTCCCGGGCAGTGTCGCTACCGCCCGGAGGGCTTCCGCCATCGCCAAAGGACACTGAAGGAGAAGCTACGCTACATCCCCGACAGCGCCCTCGCCATCGACGTCATCACCTCCTCACCGACTGCAATGGACACCACCGCAGCCGGTATGCTATCCGATCTAATCTATTCCGCATTAGATTAGTTGTTCTAGGTCTTGATCTATTGCTTGACTAGCGATCCTGTTCAGTACTAGATCTAATCGATCTAACAGTTGGTATCAGTTAGCCAATCCTAGTCGCTTTAGATCGCCTACGAATTGCTTAAGTTAAGGATCGGTTAGTTTAAGTAAGCGGTGATGATCTTGATCTAGCATGTTGTTTTACCTCAGTTTTAGTAGATCTTTCACGTCAGATGCCTAGATCAATCAATTTTTAGTCTCGATCTCAGTTAATTGTTCATGTTTTAAGTCTCAGATGCCTAGATCAGTGCTTTTTCGTTCATGTTTTAATGATCGCAGAAAGTAAGTCATGATTAAGATTAATTAGATTAATGCACTGTTATGTCAAATTAGTCATGTTTTAATTAAGTAATTAAGTTAATTAGTTCATGTGTAAGCAGTTAGGGTTTCGTTAAGCAGTAAGATTCTTCTTTTAAGAATGCCATGTCACATTGTTCAGAATTAGAAAAGGGTTGCAAAAGAAACACCGAACACACACACACACGCGCTAACCCTAACCCTAACCCTAAGTCAGCGAGAACTTACCTCGATTAAGCTTGACGCCGGCGTGCGCGAGTGCCTTCCCGGCGCTCCATCAGCACGCGCGCCGGCGCCACCCTCTCTCCGGCCGTCGACGAGGTCGCCGCCACGCGCGCACCTCGCCGGCATCAGATCCGGCCGCGCGGCATCAGATCCGCCGCGCGGGACGCCGGGACACGCGCGGCTTCTCGCCGTCGTCGTCGCCGGGGCCACCACTCGTCGCCCGTCGTCGCGCATAAGCTTCGCGCGTCACGGACACGCCTCAAGGGCACCACGCGGAAAAGCTCGACGGTGCCGCGCGCGTTCTCGCGCGCGCGCGCCGGCGAGCAACTCCGGTGGCGCCGCGGCGGTCGCCATGTGCGCCGGGAGGCCTTGCCTCGCCACGCCGCTCCGGTGGAAATGGGGAGTGAGGCGAGAGGGAAAGAAAGAGAGTGAGAAGTGAGCGGCGGCTTAGGGTTTCGGCCGGTTTTATTCGAGCTGCGCCGATCTCCGCCGTTCATTCCCTCACACTCGCGATCGACGGCCTGGATTTAGGCGCGGGGGAGCCAACCTCGCCCGGGCCGGGCCGCGCGCTTTCGCGCCGCGCGGGACGCCGCGTTGGGCCACTTCGTCGGCCCAGCGGCTCGCCGCTTTAATTTTCGTGCGGGCGTGTATATAGCTTCAGTTTGGGCCGCGCGAAATTAATTTTTGGGCCGGATTTTCTCTGGGCCGCGCGCGCGCTCTGGTTAATGTTTGAACATTTTTTCAGTAAGATTTCAGTATGAATTTGCCTCAAATTTAGCTCAAGTTTAAGATATTTTTTCGTGGCATTTTCTTTAAGTATTTAATACCACTATTTTCAGTTTAAGATGAGTTAATTTTCAGTATATTTAAGTTTATATATTGTTGGTGTTTTATTCATTTAAGTAATTAAATCCACCAATATACCTTGAGATGCCTCTAAATGAATGGAACCAACGAGAAGTTTGTTTAGAGTAAACTTGTGATTATTTCTGACCAACGTTGTTTAATCATGAGTATTAAGACAAATTTCGTTTGTTTTCCCCAACGGTGATGCAAATTGAGATTTAATTGCGTGATTTTAATCAGACCAACGTAGGGTTATTATCATGCACCTTATTTGCATTTCATTGTATATGCTTACTAAGTTAAGTTTTTTGTCTTATTTTCAGTGACTAATGTCAATGCTGCTGCTTCCTACCTTAGCAACATTGAGAACCTCAATGGAGCAAACTTCCCGGACTGGAAGGGAAAGGTCACCACATGCTTGGCATGGAATGATCTGGACATGGCTCTAAGGGAGGAGAGGCCTGCTGCTCCTGCTGCTGATCAGGCTGCTTCTCCTGCTTATGTGAAGTGGGAAAAGTCCAACCGCATGGCTCTTATGGTTATGAGTGGTACTATCAGCCCCGGCATCAAGGGTGCCATTCCTACTAAGAATTCAGAGGGGGTTGATTACACTGCTAAGGAGTTCCTCGCTAAGATTGAGGAGAACTTTAAGAGCTCCTCTAAGACCTATGCTAGTACACTTATCATGAAATTAGTGTCCTCTCAGTATACTGGACAGACTGGCATAAGGGAGCACATCCTTGGTATGTGTGACATGGCTCACAGGCTTAAGGAGATGAAGATGGAGATCTCTGATGGTTTCCTTGTTCATTTCATCATGACGTCCTTGCCATCTACATTCAATGCCTTCAAAATCAACTACGACACCAACAAGACCGTGTGGTCCATCAGTGAATTAATCAGCTATTGTGTTGAAGAAGAAGAGCGCATCAAGACTGAGAAGATGAAGGATGTTGTGAACATGGTTGGCAACCTTAATCTCAACTCCACTCCTAAGAATCAGAATGAGGCTAGCAGCAGCAAACAAGGCCAGAAGAAGCATAAGAACAAAGGGAACAAGAACTTTGCTCCCAAGAAGAACAACAATAAGTTCAAGAACCACCAGTCTCAGTCTAAGGGTGGTAAGTCCTGCTCCTTCTGCGACTCGCCTAAGCACCTTCAGAAAGCTTGTCCAGGCTTTAAGGAATGGTTGAAGCAACAAGGTAATATTAAGTTTGATGTTGTTTCTTTCATTGATGAGTTATTCTTAGCAGATTTTTCCCCTAATACTTGGTGGATTGACTCAGGTGCCACCGTGCACATTTCTAATTCATTACAGGTATTCCGTTCGATCCGAACTATAAGAAGGGGGGAGCGAAACCTAAGAGTGGCTAATGGGACGGCCGTTGAAGTTGAAGGCGTTGGAAGCTTCGACTTAGAGTTGCCAGGAGGCTTCCAGCTTCGTTTAGATGATGTCCTTTATGTCCCTAGTTTAAAGAGAAATTTAATTTCAGTTTCAGCATTAGATGATTCAGGACATGTGTGTGAGTTTGGCAACAAACAATGTGTGATTAAGTTTAATGAGATTAATGTCGGTTTTGCTAGTCGGCAAGGCATGCTTTATATGCTCTCTCTTAATGATTCTGTGATGAATGTTACTTCACTTAAGCGTAAACGTGATAATGAGACCTCTTCGAATTTGTGGCATTGTCGCCTTGGCCACATTTCGAGGGGGAGAATTGAGCGTCTCATTAAGGACGAAATAATTGAGAAATTAGACTTCTCCAATTTAGAGCAGTGCATCGACTGCATTAAGGGAAAATATGCTAAGACAATTAAGAAAGGAGCTACCAGGAGTACGGGCGTATTAGAAATAATTCACACAGACATCTGTGGCCCTCTCTCGGTGACCTCGGTTGATGGCTATGATTCTTTTATCACCTTCACCGATGATTATTCCCGCTATGGACATATCTACCCCATAAGAAAGCGTTCTGATGCGCTAGAGATATTTAAGATATATAGACAGGAAGTTGAGAAAGAGCACAACACCTCAATTAAGATTGTGCGGTCAGACAGGGGTGGAGAATACTATGGGAAACATGCTCAATATGGTCAAATCAAGGGACCATTTGCTAAGTATTTAGAAGAAAATGGCATTAAAGCGCAATACTCCATGCCAGGGGAACCACAACAAAATGGAGTGGCTGAGCGGCGTAATCGTACATTAATGGATATGGTAAGAAGCATGCTCAGTCATTCTAGTTTACCTGTCGAGCTGTGGTTGGAAGCACTTAAAACAGCTGCTTACATACTTAATCGGGTTCCATCTAAGTCAGTTCCCAAGACACCTTTTGAGCTGTGGACTGGGAGGAAACCGACACTTAATTATTTAAGAGTATGGGGCTGTCCTGCTGAGGCTAAGCTATTTGATCCTCAGCAAAAGAAATTAGATTCTAAGACAGTGAGTTGTCACTTTATTGGATACCCTGATAAGTCAAAAGGATACCGTTTCTACTGTCCTGGTCGCTACACTAAGTTCGTTGAGACCAGACAGGCGGTGTTTCTTGAAAACTCAGATATTGGTGGTAATTTCCCCAAGAGGGACATAAGTTTAGAAGAACTGCGGATTGAGCTTCCCGATCCGGATTTTCAATCACCCACGCCGGTGTTTCAGTTCGTACCGCCAGTTAATCCCCAGATAAGCAACACAGTGGCACCCACTGTAACTCAGGCGCCATCAGTTCAGGCGCCAGAGATGCAGGCACCAGAAATTGAGGTCCCAGCGCCAGACGCTGGGCACCAGGCGCCAGGAGCAGAGGTACAGGCGCAAGATGCGCCATTAGTACAACCTCAACCTGTCTGAACCTGCTGTGAATGAACCAGAATTAAGAAGGTCCAGCAGGCAAAGGAGACCGGCTATTTCTGACATTTATGAGACATACTTGAGTGAAGACTTGTATGATGTCGGAAAGATTAATGACCCTGCCAACTTTAAGGAGGCAGTTCAGAGTGAGAATTCCACTAAATGGATCGAAGCCATGGAAGAAGAGCTTAAGTCTATGAGTTCTAATCAAGTATGGGACTTAGTAGAAATTCCCGATGGAGTCAAACCAGTAGGCTGTAAGTGGGTCTACAAGACAAAACGTGACTCTAAAGGGAAGGTCGAAAGGTTCAAAGCAAGGCTCGTTGCCAAAGGTTTTACACAGAAGGAAGGGGTCGATTATAATGAAACCTTCTCTCCTGTGTCTTCTAAAGATTCTCTCAGAATAATCATGGCAGTTGTGGCTCATTTTGATATGGAGCTACACCAGATGGATGTTAAGACTGCGTTCCTCAATGGAAATTTAGATGAGACTATTTACATGGTTCAGCCGGAAGGTTTTACCATTAAAGGTAAGGAACATCTGGGATGCAGATTAAGGAAATCCATTTATGGCCTTAAGCAAGCTGCTAGAATGTGGAACTTTAAGTTTGATGAAGTAATTAAGAGATTTGGATTTAAGAGCAATGATGTGGATCCTTGTATCTATATCAAATCCAAGGGTGGAAAGTTAATAATCCTAGTGTTGTATGTTGATGACATACTATTAGCCTGCAACGATAAGAACATGTTGCATGAAACTAAGAACTTCTTGTCGTCTCATTTTGACATGAAGGATCTGGGTGAAGCCTCGTATGTACTTGGCATTGAGATACACCGAGATAGAGCCAAAGGAATACTAGGGTTATCTCAGAAAGCATATATTGAGAAAATGCTTAAGAGGTATAAGATGGATAAGTGTAATACATCTCCTGTCCCATTCCAAAAGGGCGATAAGCTTCATAAAGGTCAGTGCCCTAAGAATGATTTAGAAAGGAAAAGAATGGAGAACGTTCCCTATGCATCAGCTATTGGTAGCTTGATGTATGCTCAGGTCTGTATGCGTCCAGACTTGGCATTTGCAACCGGAGTTTTTGGTAGATATCAGTCTAACCCAGGATGGGCTCACTGGGTGGCTGTTAAGAAGGCATTAAGATATTGCCAAGGCACTAAGGATTACATGCTCCCATACAAGAGGACAGACGACCTTCAGGTCGAATGTTACACGGATGCCGACTTCGCTGGTGATAAGGATGAGTTAAGATCCACTTCTGGATACGTTTATGTGCTAGCGGGGGGAGCAATTTCATGGAAGAGTGTTAAGCAATCCGTAACTGCTGCATCCACTATGCAAGCTGAATTCGTGTCATGTTATGATGCCTCGGGACAGGCAAATTGGCTTAAGAATTTTATTCCGGGATTCAAGATTGTTGATAGTATCTCGAGACCTATCACAATGCACTGCGACAATCAAGCCGCAGTTTTCTTTTGCGCTAACGAGAAATTGAGTAGTGCTTCTAAGCACATCGACCTCAAGTATCTTATCGTGAAAGAAAGAAACCGGGACCCCGTAATTGACATTAAGCATATAAGTACTGAGTTAAATATTGCGGATCCGCTTACGAAAGGTTTACCACCACACCTCTTTGAGAGACATGTCCTTTATATGGGTCTGGTGGATAGCCTTGATAAGGTCCTGGTTTAAGGGCCATTAATCTTCCCCAAATAAGAGTAAGAGTCCTGACAAAGTTTTCTAGTGGAGGCTATGGGTAATGTTGTCCCAGTGTGCCGTGGGCCGCCGTCGACACATTGGTCTAGTGCCTGCTGGTTTACAGAGGAGGGATTTTAGTTTAAGTTAAGAATAAGTTTAAGTTTAGTTGTTGACCCTTTGGTCAAGGGGGAGAATGTTAGTTTTCCTTTTGTGTTGACCTACGGGGCAACAATTCTGTTTTTAGAGAGATAAAGATAGAAAGAAATAAAACAGAATGAGCAATAAAAGGGAAACGAATATTGAGTCTGTTTCTGCCTTGATCGGGAGGCAAATCGATATCTTTCCTTATGGGACTCGGCCCCGGACCTACAGTGCGACCCTATAAATAGAGGGGTACCCCTGGGCGCCCCTCACGCCATCCAATAAGCGCACTGGAAGGTCTGGAAGCACGAATACCTCGTCCCGGCAGTGTCGCTACCGCCCGGAGGGCTTCCGCCATCGCCAAAGGACACTGAAGGAGAAGCTACGCTACATCCCCGACAGCGCCCTCGCCATCGACGTCATCACCTCCTCACCGACTGCAATGGACACCACCGCAGCCGGTATGCTATCCGATCTAATCTATTCCGCATTAGATTAGTTGTTCTAGGTCTTGATCTATTGCTTGACTAGCGATCCTGTTCAGTACTAGATCTAATCGATCTAACAGTTGGTATCAGTTAGCCAATCCTAGTCGCTTTAGATCGCCTACGAATTGCTTAAGTTAAGGATCGGTTAGTTTAAGTAAGCGGTGATGATCTTGATCTAGCATGTTGCCGGCGAGCAACTCCGGTGGCGCGCGCGAGGTAAAACAACATGCTAGATCAAGATCATCACCGCTTACTTAAACTAACCGATCCTTAACTTAAGCAATTCGTAGGCGATCTAAAGCGACTAGGATTGGCTAACTGATACCAACTGTTAGATCGATTAGATCTAGTACTGAACAGGATCGCTAGTCAAGCAATAGATCAAGACCTAGAACAACTAATCTAATGCGGAATAGATTAGATCGGATAGCATACCGGCTGCGGTGGTGTCCATTGCAGTCGGTGAGGAGGTGATGACGTCGATGGCGAGGGCGCTGTCGGGGATGTAGCGTAGCTTCTCCTTCAGTGTCCTTTGGCGATGGCGGAAGCCCTCCGGGCGGTAGCGACACTGCCCGGGACGAGGTACTCGTGCTTCCAGACCTTCCAGTGCGCTTATTGATCGGTGGTCCAGTGCGCTTCCAGACCTTCCAGACCTTCCAGTGCGCTTATTGGATGGCGTGAGGGGCGCCCAGGGGTACCCCTCTATTTATAGGGTCGCACTGTAGGTCCGGGGCCGAGTCCCATAAGGAAAGATATCGATTTGCCTCCCGATCAAGGCAGAAACAGACTCAATATTCGTTTCCCTTTTATTGCTAATTCTGTTTTATTTCTTTCTATCTTTATCTCTCTAAAAACAGAATTGTTGTACTCGGCTAGGACTTGTCTCTGTATCCCAGTATTGCATAAACCGGTTTAGATACGTAGTCGAGTTTGGTGTATATATGTAAGCCACGCACCAACAATTGAATCAATCAATTGGGAGTTTGGACACAGTTGGTAGTTCGCGGGCGGTGTCAGTATAGTAGTAGTGGATACACTCCGTACTTCTAGAGAAAGAAGGGCGCCGCAGTTGTAGGAACAAGAAGTGGAGGACTTGAGACAGAGTCGGAGTCGTGGCTTTTGGTCACGCGTGGCTCTGGAACGAGCCGGCGTGGTTCGTGACGCTGGTCCTCCTCGGAGCCGTCTACGCCGCGGCGCTCTCCTTCCGCCTGGTCGCTTACCTCGAGCTCTGCCTGCGCCGGCCCATGGACCTCCGCCGCCGGTACGGCGCGTGGGCCGTCGTCACCGGCCGACGTCCGGCATCGGGCGGTCGACGGCCATGGAGCTGGCCTGCCGGGGCCTCAACCTCGTCCTCCTCGACCTGGACGCCGCCAACCTCCGCGAGACCTCCGACGCGATAAGGGCCCGCCACGGCGTGGAGACCAAGGCCGTGGTGTTCGACCTCTCCCTCGTCGGCACGACCGCCGGCGACGAGGCGGCGCGGCGGCTCCGGGACGCCGTGGCCGGGCTGGACGTGGGCGTGCTGGTGAACAACGCCGGCGTGTCGAAGCCGTGCGCGGTGTACCTGCACGAGGCCGACGCGGAGGCGTGGGTGCGGATGATACGCGTCAACCTGTGGGCGGTGACGGAGGTGACCGCGGCGGTGCTCCCCGGGATGGTGGCGCGCGGGCGCGGCGCCGTCGTGAACATGGGCTCGGCGTCGTCGGAGGCCATCCCGTCGTTCCCGCTCTACACCATATATGCTGCCACGAAACGGTACGTCTGCACTAGCTGTATACAAGTACTATCTGTATACTACTTCATACGCAAAATTAAGCAAAGGGAACCGATCCACAATATATTTTGTTAATTTCAGGTTCGTAAATCAGTTCTCCCGGAGCCTCTACGTTGAGTACAAAGGCAAAGGGATTGATGTCCAGTGCCAGGTAATTACTACTCCTACTTCACCAATCTCACGTTCGTCGTAATGACACTCGATCTGCAGAGCACATTTCATTTCATTTCAATTAACGGTACGTCGTCCGTGCTGCATGCAGGCCCCGTTCTTCGTGGCGACCAGGATGGTGTCCCGCGGCGCGCTGGCAGGTTGGCTCGCGCCGTTCGTGCCGACGGCCGACGCCTACGCCCGCGCGGCGGCGCAATGGATCGGGCACGGCCCGCTCTGCTCTCCCACCGTCAGCCACCAGCTCCTGTGGTGGCTCGCCACTGCCGTTGCGCCGGACGCGGTGCTCGACTGGCTCGTCCTGCGCACCAACCAGGGCCAGAGGGTGGCGTTCCAGAAGATCAGAGCGACCAAGGCGGCGTCGGCATCTCGTTCGGTGAAGCCAGACAATATTTATTAGAGAACATGTATATACACAATATTTTGATTTCATACTCTATCTGTTCAACAAATTGTTACTACCATAATAGGTGACATTCTCACTTTCCAACAAAGTTTCAAAAGTAAACTTTTCGTGCTACCTCTATTGCATACATTCAGCATTGGTTCCACACATCGGCGAGGCCCATGCTCTGATCTTGAGAACTCGTTGGGCTCTAACCGGCCCATATCCATCAAGGATGGAAAGACCTCGATGGAAAGACCCAACAGGTTGGCTAAGTGGTCAACCAGGTAGGAGACGACAAGGAGGAACACATGATGTGTAGGAAGAGGAGGAACTTCATGGGGAGGCGCCGTCGCCGTCAGACTCGGGGGAGAAGAACAACGACGGCAAAGACTTTGAGTTACATTGCGACAGTGCATCTCCCAAGCACGTCTTCCTATGAGCCTAGCTAGCCATCGTGACTGCCCGCCCTACGTAGCTCACCGTCTTGTTGGCCGTGGGGGAAACTTTTCCTTGTACAATGCATGTTCTATGAACCAAATCAAATTTTTGTTAAAAGTCTTCAATAAACATAGTTAGGTAATGATTGATTCAGCATTTTCTTTGATAAATCTGCACATGAAAAATATTGATTCATCAAAATCGAGGCAAATGAATCGTAGTTTGAAAGGTTTCATAGTTTCTTCGTCCAAAATATAATGATTGCTGACTTTTATGCATTACGTTTGACATTCGTTTTATTCAAAAAATTATGAAAATATTATTTATTTTGTTATAATTTGTTTATCACTAGGTATACTTTAAGTATGACTGATTTGTTTTTATATTTTTATAATATTTTGAATAAGATGAATGATCAATGTCTGAAAGTTAACAAACACTTATATATATGTGGACAGAAGAAGTAGTAGATGTGATGTTTTTACATCTGGATACTTTGGTTAGAGCAAGGTTAATAGTTCAGCCAAGCATTGTCTTAAAGCCTACTCACTACAACAAGTAACACAATAAATAATATTTTCATAATTTGTCTCTCTCAACCCACTTGCATACAAAGTACCCCCTCCATCCCTTTATAAGGGATTGGGGGACCTCCCAAGAAAAACATCAGAGAAGCGAAAAGACAAAAATACCCCTCCATTATTCCTCTCTGTCCCCCACCACCTCACGCCCGATGTAATCCTCCGCCTCCACCTCATGCCCGATGCAATCCGCCGCCTCCACCTCGTGCCCCGACCGCCGCCGCCTCCCCCACGCCCCGGCCGCCGTCGCCTCCCCCGCGCCCCGGCCTACGCCTCCACCTCGCGGCCGGGCCGCCGCCGCCTCCCCCGCGCCCCGGCCGACGCCTCCACCTTGCGCCCCGGCCGCCGCCGCCCCCCCGCGCCCCGCCCGCCTCCCCTGCACCGTCGCGACTGAAGAGAGTGAGAGACGGCGAGGTGCACGCGGCGGCGGCGGACGAGCCGCGCGAGGCACCTTGGGCGGGGGCGAGCGGCGCGCGGTGGCGGTGGGCGGCACGCGGTGGCGGTTGGCGGCGAGCGGCGCGGCGGGCTTGGACGAGCCGCGCACGGCAGCTTCGGCGGGCGACTGCGCGCGGTGGCGGCGGGCTTGGGCGAGCTGCGCACGACGGCTTGGGCGGGGAGAGCTGCGCGCGACGGCGAGCCTCGGGAGGCGAGCAGGTAGAGGAGGGAGAGAGAGAGAGAGACGAGCGGCCTGGGAGAATAAGGATTGGCTGGATAGGAATATGGGCACGCAGGTCAAAACTCAACCTTGTCTGATCTCCGGCGCCATGGGAGGACTCTCAGACCTGGACTTTGAGCCGGGCCTGGGGTTCCAAAGTAAGGTTGCAACCAGGTTCGGATCCCCGGTCTCCTTCCACCCCTCCTCCTCCTCTTGTGGCCTCGTTCAGTCGATCCTCGTTCAGTCGATCCTCCATCAAAATCTCGGAGGATTCGGTGGGTTTGATTATTCAATCATGCCTGGGAGGCATCGCAAAGGATTTTCATGTCACTCACTTGAAAGATTGGTGCTTCCGGTTTTCTGTGTTCTCCAAGGCTGTGGGTTTTTTAGTTTACTCTCTCCGCAAGTTTGCTTGCCCGCTGTTCTCTCTGCATTTTTCTCTTTGGGGAAATGGTGGTCTGAATTGGCGACGGGAATTTGATTTGGTCACAATTGGAAGAGAACCAATGGACTCTCGTGTCTTCGAAAAAGAAATCTTATGCTCAGGCAGTTCATGCCGGTTCTGCTGATTTTAGGCAGGCCGAGTCTATCAAGAAAACAGTCTTTTAGAGATTGCATTATCCTGCGGATTATGGTCTCAATTATGCTGATGAACAACAACGTCTTATTTCTGCACCACCCAGGAATATTCAGAAGGAACACACTGATTTATCTTTTTCATGTTGCAGTTTTTCTTTGGATCATCAGAAGGATTCCTCATCTGTTCATCGTGACGATGAACATGAAGAGCATTTGAATTTTGAATTATTGCGCCTTCTAAGGCGTCCACAATCACAGGGGAATCAACAGCAATTAAAGGTTTTTAATGCAGCAGATATTCGGGATTCACAGAAGCAGAATAATATATTGCTGAACAATTATTCAAGGAAAAATACTGGTCGCAGTTTTTCTAGGGATTGTTTTTGTTGTTTGGCACCTGGGCATATGACAAGGTTCTGCAGAAATTCGATACGCTGTCGGGTGTGTTTCAGTTATGGTCATATCGCTCGTCGTTGTATGGCAAGGCGCAGGATCTCGCAGCGTTATCAGCCAAAAACTCGGCCCAGTCCATCCCGAGCCCTTGGAGGCGGGCCCAGCTCTCGTCAGTCCTTTATAAAGAAGATCAAGAGTCGCTCCCCTCCTCTGTTCGCTTTCCTCTGTCCACTGAAAAACCTCCCTCACCAATTTCGCCGGCCGACGCGGCGGAGATCGCCGCAAAGCTTGCGGCCATGGCGAACAACCCGGTTGACGCATGGCCACTCCTGCCTAGGGGCTTCACCATCATCAACCGCTCGGCTGAGGAGGAGGTGCCGCAGCGCGTGTACGCCTACCTCGGAACTTCTTGCAGGAGGATCAATGAAGAAGTGGCCATCGCCATCCTGGACCCGGAGGTGGATCCTCTGGACTACCCGCACTTCTCCAATGCCATTTATGGCTTTGTGGTAAACTCGCTCCGTCTCCGTGTCCGAGAGATTTTCCCTCTGGTCTGGAGGAGCAAAGACCTTTATCTGTGATTGAATCTAATTTGAGGAAAATTCTGAAGAGACACATACTTGATCTCTTGGAAGCTAAGTGTATATATTGGAAGCAAAGGGCCACTATTCGTTGGGTTTGTTTTGGAGATGAAAATACTAAGCTTTTCCAGGCTGTAGCAACTCAAAAATTCAGGCGCAATTACATCTCTTCATTGGTACTAGCAGATGGTACAGTTGCAGTGGAACATGAACATAAAGCGGTGGCTTTGTGGAATTCTTTCAAAGACAGGCTAGGTCGTTCTGAGTTCACAGAAATGAGTTTCAGCTGTCAACACTCATACTGCCTGTGGCCTTAGATGACTTGGGGCAGCAGTGTACAAGAGAGGAAATTGATGCAATTATGAAAGCAATGCCTGCAGACAAAGCACCGGGGCCAGATGGTTTTAATGGTCTTTTCATCCAAAATGTTGGGATATCATTAAAGAGGATTCCTATATCCTTTTTGAACGCTTCTTCACTGGTACCCTGAATGTGCAAAGTATCAATAGCTCCTATATCACCTTAGTCCCCAAAAAATCTGCTCCTGAAACAGTTAATGACTACAGACCTATATCTCTACTTGGGGGGTCCCATCAAAATGATTACAAAGCTTTTGACTAATAGGCTTCAAAGAGTGATAATGTCCCTGATTCATCAGAACCAGTATGCATGGGTTCATCAAGGGAAGGACTATTCAGGATTGTCTGTCTTGGGCATTCCAATATCTTTACATGTGTCACAAATCTAAAAGAGAAATTGTTGTTTTGAAGCTAGATTTTGAAAAGGCCTTTGACAAGGTAGAACATCATGTAATCATCAGTATGCTGCAACATAAAGGATTCCCAGACATATGGGTGCAATGGGTGAAATGCATTTTACAATCTGGTACGTCTCAAGTGCTGCTAAATGGAGTGCCAGGGAAAACAATTCACTGCAGAAGGGGAGTCAGACAGGGTGATCCCCTATCCCCCCTATTATTTGTTCTTGCGGGCGATCTTTTACAATCACTCATCAATGATGCATATAGCAAAGGACTTATTTCAATGCCACTTCACAGTTCATATGGACAGGACTATCCAATAGTCCAGTATGCAGACGATACTTTGATTATTATGCCAGCCGATAGTAGACAACTACTGTTTCTCAAGTGTTTGCTATTATCCTTTGCTTCTTCTACTGGCCTCAAAGTGAATTTCAACAAATCCTTCTTGGTACCAATTAATATATCTGAAGAGAAAGCTGAAAATTTGGCAGGCCTTCTAGGCTGCCAAGTGGCCACAATGCCATTTACTTATTTGGGACTTCCTTTAGGTACCACAAAACCGACTGTTGATGACCTCATGCCAGTGCTACACAGAATGGAAAGGAGACTTATGGGTATCACTCCTTTTACAACCTATGCAGGCAGACTGGAGCTGAATAATTCTGTACTGACGGCCATCCCAATGTATATTATGTGCACCATCAGAGTTCCTGTGGCTTTTATTGAGCAAGCTGATAAATATCGCAGGCATTGTTTATGGAGGGGATCTGATATGAACAGGAAAGGAAATTGTCTAGCAGCTTGGGATAAAGTTCAAAGGCCGAAAGACCAAGGTGGTCTAGGCATTCTAAATATTGATGCACAAAACAAGGCTCTGCTCCTAAAACATCTCCACAAATTTTTCAATAAGATGGATGTTCCTGGGTCAATCTCATCTGGCAAGCATACTACACGTCAGCCATCACACCCCAAGCTAGAAGCCCAAGAGGATCCTTCTGGTGGCGAGCTCTTTGCAGACTTTTTGACACTTACAGAGGTTATGCCCGAGTCCAAGTAGGGAAAGGAGACACTGTGATGTTTTGGAAAGATGTTTGGGATCTTGGTTTGTTAAAGGACACCTATCCACATCTTTTCTCATTTGCCAAAGAACCAAATTGTTCAGTGCAAAGATTTATGTCGCTGCTACCTGCAACTGAGAGAACCCTCTGTCAGTTATTGCTTCACATCAGTTAGCTGATCTCCTAAATTCACTGAAGGAATGGCAAAGGGATGCAGAATTAAACGACACATGGATATACATCTGGGGCTCGGGGGCTTTCTCCACTAAGCATGCTTATAACCAGATAATAGGGCAGATGGATACTGCTGCTCCTTTTAAATGGTTATGGAAATCCTGTTGCCAAGGCAAACATAAGGTATTCTTTTGGCTGTTGCTCAATGATCGTCTGAACACTAGAAATCTCTTGAGAAGAAAGCATTTTGCTATCCCCTCAGTAAATTGTGTAATGTGCAATACTGCCACGGAAGAGACTCTCAAGCACCTCTTTTTTGGGTGTCAATTTGCTCAGTTATGCTGGACGTCTTTGCACATAGTGTGGGACCTGGCAGTATCTAGTAGTGGAGATGATTCAAGAATACAAGCAGGCATTTCCATTCGATTGTTACATGGAAGTCATCATGGTTGCCGCCTGGACAATTTGGAACCATCGGAATGCTATCATTTCGACAATGGAGTCTTATCTTTCCCTAGATGGAAACAGGAATTTAAGTTAGCTTTTTCTCTCACTTTGTATAGAGCAAATCATCCCGCATGACGCTATGACGGCTTGGTTTGACTCCCTTGTAATTATGTACTGATAAACTCTAACCCATCTAACAATAATAAATTTACAGTAGGGGATTTCCCCTCCTGTTTCCCATCAAAAAAAAGGATTGGCTGGATAGTGCGAAAATAGAGACGTGAGACCCACTGGAATCTCTACAATCCTTTATAATTTGGGACAACTTTTAAACTCCCTCAATCCCTTATATAAGGGATGGAGGGGGTAGTATATGAGCATATTTACTCCCTGTCCCCACCATAGTTCGTTGGGCTCGCGTCCATGCTTGGATACGGTCGCCTGCCAGTATCTAGCCGCCATGGCACGCTCTCTTTCTCCATTTTCTGCTCAAAGGGGGGTTCGTTCGAGCGGCAAAATTTTAGCCTTTTCACATCAAATAGAATCTTGTTATTTAGGAGTATCAAAAAAAGTTAATTACAAAATTTTTTTGATAGATAGGTGCTAATTTACGAGACGAATCTAATGAGCCTAATTAATCTATGTTTTACTACAGTGATGCTACAGTAACCATCTTCTAATTAGTAATCACGGCTTAATTACCCTCATTAGATTCGTCCCGCGAATTAGCCCTAAAGGTTCTCTGCAATTGTAATTAAATTTTATTTAATACTTTTAAATGGTAATAAATTCTCTTTGATATGACAGAGCTAAAAATTTTGCCAAAGAAATGAACAGGCCCTATGTGAGAAAAACTACTGACTTGCTTGGCGTTAAGACCAAGTGCTGTAACTGTGGGAGTCGGGACTTGGGACACAGTTGATGTGGCGGGTGGCGCTGCACACGTCAGTAGTCAACAAAGGTTGGCAAGTACTTTGCGTCTAGAAAAGCAGTGCCGCAGTTGTAGGAAGTAGGAACACGAGAAGCGAAGATACGAGTCCACCAGCTATGGCGCTTAGTCACGCTTGGTCTTCGCCCTGGTACGAGCAGGCGCCGACATGGTTCCTCTCGCTGGTCCTCCTCGGAGCCGTCTACGCCGCGGCGCTCTCCTTCCGCGTCCTGGCCTACCTCGCGCTCTGCCTGCGCCAGCCGAAGGACCTCCGCCGCAGCTACGGTGAGTGGGCCGTCCGTCACCGGGCCGACGTCCGGCATCGGCCGGTCCGTGGCCATGGAGCTCGCTCGCCGGGGCCTCAACCTCGTCCTCCTCGACCTCCACGCCGCCAACCTCCGCGAGACCTCCGACGCGATCAGGTCTCGCCACGCCGTCAAGACAAGACCGTGGTGTTCGACCTCTCCCTCGTCAGCACCGCTCAAGGTGACACACCTGTCTCAGTCAAATGTTCTTTCATTCTTCGCGTTTCGTTCAACTCAATTGATCGCGTTGTCGTCGCCGGCACGCGCGGCTGCATGCAGGCGATGAGGCGATGCGGCGGCTCCGGGACGCCGTGGACGGGCTGGACGTGGGCGTGCTGGTGAACAACGCCGGCGTGGCGAGGCCGTACGCGGTGTACCTGCACGAGGCCGACGCGGAGGCGTGGGTGCGGCTGATACGCGTCAACCTGTGGGCGGTGACGGAGGTCACGGCGGCGGTGCTTCCGGGATGGTGGCGCGCGGGCGCGGCGCCGTCGTGAGCATGGCTCGGCGTCGTCGGAGGCCGTCCCGTCCTTCCCGCTGTCCACCATGTACGCCGCCACCAAACGGTACGTACGTATGCAGTGTTAAACCAGTATTCCGTACTAGCACATACGGCATGTTAATTAATGCATAAACAAATAACTTGGAATGTTAATGTCAACTGGAGCAGGTACGTTGCTCAGTTCTCCAGGAGCTTGTACGTCGAGTACAAAAGCAAAGGGATTGATGTTCAGTGCCAGGTAAATTACTTAACCAAATCTCACTTTTATTGGACGTTCAGAGAACATGTTTAACTCCTATACTGTATACGACTGGCCAATTGCGTAGAGTGACACTCTGCAGTGCACATACATACGCGGTCTAGCTGGGACAATTCAATGTGGTTGTTCCCCGTCAGTATCGCTTGCACAGTTGCACTCTGTACATCTATGTAGTAGCTGCACATGCGCCTTCATTTCTCTGCAAGTTGCGACCCGACGGATCGAATTCAATCGACACCGATCGAGTAGTTGCTCGCATTCAATTGAACGTTAACGTCTGTGCTGTGCTGCATGCAGGCCCCGTTCTTCGTGGCGACCAGGATGGTGACGGCCCCATCGCGATGGTCAGCTGGCTCGCGCCGTTCGTGCCCACGGCCGACGCCTACGCCGCGCGCGGCGGCGCGCTGGATCGGCCACGGCCCGCTCTGCTCCCCCGCCGTCAGCCACCAGCTCCTGTGGTGCATCACCGCCGTCGTGCCCGACGCGGCGCTGGACTGGCTCCTCCTGCACGAGAGCCGGCGGCAGAGGGTGGCCTTCCGGAAAGCCAGAGCGTCGAGGGCAGCGTCGGCAACGCGTTTGGTGAAGCCAGAAAAATAATCTGATAGCAACTATCTGATCAAAGGGCCATATTTAGATGGTCTTGCAATATGGTGGAAGGTTTACAGTATGGTTTATGTATACGTCAGAATCATGTTATTTGGAAACTGAAGATGTCATTAAAAGTTAAAATATTTATCGGGGGTACTTAATCAAATCTACAATTTTTATCAAAGATAATCAAGCAAAAAGACAGTGAAAGGGAAGTTTAAAGTGTTATTTCTGTAATTTAGCCTAAAGTGTACAACATCTTTTCTTTGATGGCCAAGTCGCTAGATTAATATGGCGCATGGTGCAAGTTTCTTTAAATTATAGATCCGTTAAGTATACAACTATATTGTGCTGACGTGCGCATTGACACGCACATGAACTAGCAACTGTGTCCAAATTACATGCATTGGTCGATGCAGATGCTGGAATAGATCCCGTCGTCGTCGTCTTTCTTCGCCGCCACAGCGTGCTGGGACCCTGCGCTGGGCTCCACGCCTAGCGCCACCGTCATCAGAGGAGAGAGAGAGAGAGAGAGGGAGGAGAGAGAGAGAGAAGAGAGAGAGAGAGAGAGGAGGGGGCCTGGCTGCTGTCGTGGGAAAGGAGGGCACCACGCCGCCATCGTTGCGCCCCAAGCCTAGATCCGTCGTTGTCGAGTTCGTCGCCATCGTCGATGAAGGGCTGCTCCAGATCCAACCGCCCCGCCACCATCGAGGAGAGGGAGACAGGCAAGGAGCCTCGCCCGCCGTGCTACATCTGTCGTCATCATCGAGGTGGGGCCATGCGCCGCAGTCGTCGTAGAGATGGGGCTCTGCACTGCTACCGCCATTGTCGTTGCGGTGGGTGAGCTCATGGTGCAGGGGAGGACGGCGAGGACTGCCACGTGAGTGAGTGGTTGGGGTGCGCAAGCGAGGACGACGTATGAGGGAAAGAGTCAGGGGCTAGAGATGGACGACGAGGAGGAGGCAACTTCTCTGGACTTTGGGGGGGGGGGGGGGGGGGGGGGGGGGGGGGAGGCGGCGGCGTTAGGAGTTAGTTAGAGTGGTGAGTACGGACTTGGGTCGGCACGCAACTAGGCAAGACATAGATGAAGTTCTGAAGGAGAGGTGGTGGAGTGAGTGTCAGTGAGTGGCTTACAGAGGGTTGACGCCAGCGCTGGTTAGGAAATGGGCCTGGAAAATGGGCTACGACAATAATTTTTGGTTGCAGGTCACTTCGCGCACCGTTCCATTTGTAGCCACGGGTCGGCTAGGATAGTATTTTTGCGAAAAGAGAACTTCATTAATATTGAAGCATATTACATTTTCTGATTATAAAAACATCCTAATCAACGTCAACTTTGACGGGAGAAATTCCACCATCTAGAATCACCATCCCAAACAGATATGCTAAGGACGAAAACATTAATCTGAAAGAACACGGCCATTTCACCATCCACCACCGCCATCCTCATCTTGACGGGAGAAAAATTGAAACCCCATCCCTTCGTAAAAGAGGGGTAGGGTTAGACTGATATTCACATGCAAGTACAAAGAACTCGCTGCCGTGTAGCCCGTAGCCGAGCCCATCGTTGCCTCCTTCACTATATTTGCAATGGAAAAACACAAATCCAAGAAACATACATATGAAAGTCGTCAGAAACCAAACTCTCACTAGTCCAGAGCCATGGTCATGAAGAACCACGATGAGACAAAGGAGGGGGCGGAGTACCTTATTTTTCATCGATGGCGCCTTCGACTCGCCACCATCGTCAAGACGCATCCTGCTCCAGTGCTCCACGCCAATGAACTTGACGACGCCGCACCGCTGCCACCAATCTCTTCGACCGAACCACTAGATAAACCCTAACCCTAACAAACACCACGTTTGCCGCCAAAAGCGACCACCGCAGAAAGACCTAACTATCCAAATCTATGATGGAACTAAGCGGACGTCGGTATGCCGGACCTCCCCCCTCCACCAACGGCAAGGCCGCCAAGATGATGGGTTGGCGTTGCTTTTGTTTTCCAAGTCGCCGCTGCTCGCGGCGTGCTGTCCTCGATATGCATAATGATTAGATGGATCGGCTAGGATAAGAGCAGGCCCAATAATGGGCTTATCGACCACTGTGTCAGCTTTTTCCTTCATTGGGCAGAGAGAAAGTAGGAGAGAGGGAGCGGTTTGGCGCGTCCTGCAGCGACGGTCGCGTGGGTCGTGTGTGAGACAGATGGTGGGTCCAACAATAAAGGTTGAGACAAGTTAGTCTATTTGCTTGTCTATTTCTTTGTCTACAAGACAAACCCTTGTCTGAACTATTGGGCTTTGCTCTAATTGGTGAACAAAGAAACCATAATAGCTCTACTGACAGTATAGCTGAATTAACTATTGGTAATTCCGTCTGTTATGAAATAATAGCTCTAATGATAGGATATTTGGTTGTTTGCTACAAGAAAAGCATATAAAGTTTTTTAATGACCATGCTATACCATCATATAAAGATTTGACAGGGCGTTCATATTGCAAGTGGCATAATTCTTTTTCTCGTACTACTAATAAGTGCAATGTATTTCATCAGCAGTTACAGTTGGCTATTAATGAAGGCTGATTGAAGTTTGCAGATCATGCTATACAATCTTCCTCTGTGCATTAGATTAATCCTGAAAGTATGAAGTTTCTTGCTCAACCATCAGTGTTGATTCGGCTTGTGATGGACCATCACAAGCCGAATCAACGAGGGCCAAGGGGAAGTGACAATTAGTTGTTTACAGTTTGTTGGGAACAAAAGGGTTAGAATGGTTTGGGTCCCGAGAGGTAGTAGAATTTGTAACAATATAGCCAAAAAAACTTCAAGGAAGCCCAAGAACATGGTGTGGGTACCCAAAACTAGTTAAAACCATGTTCCTTAGAACTACATAGTGCATTAGTAAAGCTAGCAAGGTTGTAGGAAAATGTAAGAAACTGATTTGGGTCCCTAAAGATAATGTACAAGTTAATTCTCAGGTTAATGTTCCAGTATCAATTGCTGCTAGAACTACACAAATAGCAAAGCCAAAGGAAACATCCGAACCACTTCTGGCTATATCTAAAGAAAAGGAGGATGAGACATGGAGATCGCTAAAGGGACCAAGATGTCAAAAGTTTGCAGGTACAAAAATTATTTGCAACCACATCATCAATTTCCATCACCTAGCACGCAGATGCACGGATTCATATCCTCGTATGTATACTTGTTTTCCGTGGTTTTAGTATGATTTTTGGATGCCATATTACGAATCTTTATAGTTTAATTGGGCTTTACCATGGCAGTATGCATGTGATTGGTTATCATGGGGCTATATCATGAATATTGTTATTAGACATGATTACTTGATAAAGGATGCCGAAATAACACAAGTGTTGTTAACGTTATTTACTAGCAATTTTTCGGCGTGGATTTACTGTCGAACGTCCTGATGTAAATAGACATGCATGTATGATGTTTGTGACATCAATCTCAGTAAGAAGTGAATTTTTTAGGATTTAACGGCGTTGTGGTTTTAGCGGCAGGCGATGTGGCCATCGACAGCGAGGCATCAATGGTAACTTCGCCAATCTCGAAGATTTGCCATCAGTCTTCGAAGATGCTCATAGGGATAGAGTTTGTGTATATACACTCATAAAGGTGAGTGTGCGTGCGTTGTGAGTGCCTGAGTTGTATTGTGTAATTCTAAGAAAAAAAAAAGAAGAGAGCGGGGATATCTGGCCGATGATTTGCTTGTGGTTGTATGTAGAAAAGCCAAATTATTTTGGCTATGCAAAATGTTTTTCGGCAAGTAAACTGTATCAAAAAACAGGGGGCATGTGTTAGCCATGGAATTTGGCAGGTGGTGTGTTTTGCAGGTGAAGCATCAGGATTTGGACAGAGCTAAAATACACATATCTAACAGATAGAAATTAACAAGCTCAACGTGTTGCATGGTGGGAGTTCATGCAAGGCGTGACATGACGGATTTCTGGGCGAGTTGGGACTCCAGCCTGGTTGGTGTTAACCAATAAAAAATATGTACGCACAACTAGGTAGTAGTTATGATTTATAGTCGGTTTGAGTGTTCCGTATCTGGATGAGATTTGTTACGTAGGTGAGTGATTATCTTATATAAACTGGGTCAGGTTATCGACAAGGAGGACTGGAATCAATAAATACATGTTGTTTGGGCAGCCCGGTGCATGCGCTCCCGCTTGAACAGGTACATAGAAAGGCCGATCACTTTAAGTCTTTTGTACGCAGTCTTTTACTGCAATTCTACAAGAAGCTATTTCTATGACTTGAACCTATGATCTCATGGTCGCAAGGCAATAGCTTTACCGCTGCGCCAAGGCTTCTCTTCAAATACACGTCGTTTGCACTATAATATTTTTCCCTTTTGTTTCTCTTTGCTGCTTTGTCGAGTAAAATGCCTCTTCCGCGTAAGTGAAGTTCTCTTTGTTGATTTGCCGTGTAAATTATCCGCTGATCACCATGTTAGCGTGTGATCGGTATCCTTTGCTCTTCTTGCTTGGAAAGCAACCACTGATCTTGCCGTAATTGAGGTCTTTATCCTTTGCTTGATCGAGATTGTAATGTTGGCCCATTTGTGGTGCTAACAATCTCCACCAAACCTGAAGTTCATTGGGTTTTTTTTTTTTTGAAAGGCCTTGGCCAATAGATTGTTGCTCGCTTCGAATCAAACGTCACCGAAGTTACATGCTGTTTGGTGGATGTCTAGAGCGAGTTACCAGACCAGCTAAAGAATATCGTTTGGATGAGCACCTTAACAACCAATGGTTATACATTTTCCGTATGCAGTCCGGTCTATGCCAGCTCGCATGTATTGAATTATAGTATGGCTGTCTGCGAATTTACGCGGCAAGATTTGTTAAATTATTTAAATTTTTTATATTATTACAGAATTTTAAACATAGTTTATTATTATTATTTTTTATTGTAATACATTTCTAACATAACTAAAATTGATTAGTGAAATTTCTCACCGAGTGCGTTAATTTAAGTGTGATGAGTCATCATTTACCTGAATGTCATATTAAAATTACCATCTTTTATAAGTTACATGTAAAGATCATCATTATGGCAACTCACCGACAAAAATGCATGGTCGAAATTGGTCGAAATAGACAACATGAAAGTATGGTGTAAAGGCTAGAATAAAAAGTGAGTCACAAAAACAATATAAAATAATGGATATGATATGAACTTATGGTATTTAAAATGTATTATTTTCTTGTCACTCCACTAAATAGTTACAAATTATGTCAATCATAACATATTTGTATAGCAGATAGTCATAGCTTAAGGGCTCAGTCCTGATCATGCCACCTTCGTGTCACCTGCAGTTAAGCATACCTAGGATCCTTCGAAGACTGAACTATATATGCTTCTCGTAAATCCATGTCGACCTTGGGCTAAGAGGTGTAGTTAGTGTTGCCAACGTTTATTGTGGTCTCATGTAATTAAGCAAATGGATCTTGATCACATGAGCATCCTTCAATCCTTATGGTTGCTCAAGGTCATCATCAAGATATAATAGACATTTGTTGATATATTAGTACGTAAAGTTGACATTTTATTTACTAATTTATTTATAGTATACGGTCTATAAGAAATGGGTATCTTTTAGACCATCACATGGATAACATTTTTGATAGTTTTTCTATCACACATGTATATTTCGTTAAACACAATATTAGATTGTCCAAACATTAACCATCATATAGGTTCACATATTGAGATACTTTTCAAAAACTAATGAGTATATAGTTCTCTATTACGTACAATTATAACTATCACGCATGTATATTTAGATAGCACAATATTAGACTATCTAAATTTTGACCATCATATATGTTTATGTATTGAGACTATTTTCCAAATGTTATGAGAAAGTTCAATAATATTGTAACGCTAAAAGTGCTTTTTACAATTTGTCAATTGCTTTGCTTTGTTTACTTATTTGATAGACACGCATATACATGTTTGTTACTATTTACTTATTGAAGATACATATTGTTAGTGTTTAACCATTAAAGCATTACACATCTAGAAAACAAGACATTCCTAAAATACATCTAGGTCAAGGAAGAAGTTGGACCCTAATGAGAACTTTGTTGCATGTTAAGTATTAGTAAGGATATGAATTTGAATTATTGTTGTTTATTTTTGCGATTTGCTTTTTTTGGTGTATTTCCCAACAATTTAAAGATAAAGTATACTTACTTTCACTTATTACTGTTTGGAATATTGAAATAAATGTATTTATTAATTAAAAAATAGAAAAGAGAGTAATGTAGAAATAGGAATTAGTTGTATTTTTTCTATTTTATTATTCCAAATCTAGCTATTTTGCACTCATAATGGTATGGTAGGTAAATTAGAAATAGATTGATTTTTTATTATTTTTTAGTATTCTGAATTTAATTTTTTGACTCATAATGGCATGGTGGGTAATTTGAAAATAGATGTGAGAGTTATTTTTGGATATATTTTTTTATTTCAAATTTAGCTATGTTTTTACTCCTAATGGCATGGTGGGTAATTTAAAAATAGGTGTGAAGGGTATTTTTGGCTATTTTTTATTATTCCAAACTTATCATTATTTTTGGACTCATAATAGCATGGTGGGTAATTTAGAAATAGGTTTGAGGGTATTTTACACTAAAATTTTCATAATGGCAGTGGTGGGTAATTTCCTCTTCTTATTTTCTCGGATTAACGTGAGAATCTTTGGGTCTTGAGAGCGAACATGGAGGCTTCTTTTCTTAGTCAATTGTTTATGTAATAGATTGACTCTGTTCTCCAATTTCTCCCTCAAATGCACAAACATGGTTTCTTGATGTAAAATGCTCTGTGCAACAAGGTTTCTTGTGTACTAGATGCATAGTTTGGTGAGGAGTTTTCTTGATCTAGATTGCTTTATGCCACATGATATCTTGTGTATTAGATGTTGGTGACGAGCAAGCTCTCAGACATACTATAATTTTGGAGAACGAACAAGAATATTGTATCATCTAATTGTGGATCATTATCTGTCCGGCTACATCAGTATTAATTGATTTATTTGAAAAGGCATCCATTTTCTACTTGAGTACCTGAATGAGCAAGTCCAGACACGCAGATTGTTCACTCTGTGTTGTAGTATCATATATGACCTTAGTTGGCAAAATTGAACCATTATGTGATGCTAGAGGTTACCTCGATGTTTTCTTTTCTTGAGAATGTAACAAAAATGTTATGTTTTCTTAACAAATCTTAGTAAAATACGACGGTTTGTCTCTTGCATAAACATAGATATTAGAGAAGTTGAAGTTGTCTCTTACATCCACGCAACATCGGATAGCACTGAGATCTGTAAATGCATCATGTTTAAACGGAAGCCTGACCCAACCCCAGCGCAATTTGCTTATATGGAACTTTCAGCAAAAGAAAGATGTCAACAAATAGCTAGATTAATGGAAGGCCGACACAATCTCCTAACAACCGCCCTACCAGGTGCTAAAATTAAAACACATTCTATGGCATCCTGGCCCAGGGTTTAATAGGGTTGATAGAATACTCATACCAACAAGTTACAACTTCTTTTCAGTAAGCTCATCTCCCAAATCTCTGAGGTTAAGCGTGCTTAGCCTGGAGAAATTTCGAGATGGGTGACCGACTGGGAAGTTCTTCCCGGGTGCGCACGAGTGAGGACAAAGTGTGCAGAAAAGACATGTATTAGTCTCTGAGGGCAGTCTTGAAGTCCTAAAGAGCTACCAGGTGTATGTGGGCTTGGCTCGGGGAGCAGGATGTTACATTCAACCCCAAATCGGGTAGCCAGTAGGCAGCTGGGCTAGGCGCGAGCAGGACGGAGGGATTGGAGTAGTTGAGAGGGCTACCAGGTGTATTTGATGCATGGAGTAAAAAAAAGGATGGGATGGGGGAACTGCTGGAGCAAGTTTTTTGCCCTCCCATAGATGAAATGGCAGTTTTTTTGCTATAGGGGATGGGAAAGGGGAACTGCTGGAGTTGTGCTCAGGTGCTGCTAGTGCAAGACGTTAACTGCATTAATTGCTTGCTTCTTGGAGCAAAAAAGTATAAAAATACTCTAGTTTCAAAATTGCACAGTTTGAGATGGATTTCTATCTTTGAAATCCATTAAATTAATTATACAATTCAAGACCCATGTCGGCTATATATTTCAATAATCCTGTTGGACCCTACATTTTTGTTTTCACATCTATGGGTAAATTTTAGCTTGGTCAATATCGAAACGCTAAATCTTAATAGACTTGGAACAAAATTTTAGATTCCTCAAATTTACTGTACTATTGTTACAATTTAATTTTGCTTTAATATGTTGTTTCATAATTTTGTATCTAAAATGTTGAAACCTTTGAAAATAACACATATATGATTGTCAAACTAGGTTATTGAACTAGATTTGAAATTTTGTTGAATCGAAATATTTATGTCGTGTATATAAAGCTATCAGAACAAAAAACTTATAATTTTGGAACCAGTAGTTTTGTTACATACTCTTACATATAAAATAAGACAATGGCAATGTGGCTGATCAGAAAGCCTTATTTGATGTAATCAACATTTAAATGAGGACAAATCTTTCCATACTACTTCAGTAGAGGAGAGTACCCAGGACTTCCAGAACCAGCAGCATCCATGCTTATGGGAGGGCTTTCCATAGAAATCTCATCAGCTACTTGATCACCATGATGGCTTCCATGCCTTTGCTTATACTCCCTTCTCACTAGCTGGAGGTTCTCCGCTACCTGCCTCATGTTGGGCCTATCTTCCATATCATCGTTGAGGCAGGCAACTGCAATGCTGCCAACCTTATGAAGCAAATCAATATTCTCAGGGGATGCTATCTCTTCATCGTACATCTCTGCAGCTGCCTTCTCATCGGATGCATATAACTTGCTGAAGTTGATGATAAGACTGTTATTCCCATCATACCTTGGCTTCTTTCTAGTAATGAGCTCTAAAAGTACTGCCCCAAAACTGTAGACATCACTCTTCTCATCTAGACGACCAGTCTTCATGTACACAGGGTTATGTAATTTATGTCCCCTATAACTTTCAGGGTATGATTTTTCTCTATGGACAATAACCTGGATGTTCCAAAGTCAGATACCTTTGGTATGAAGTTCTCATCAAGAAGTATGTTGCCTGATTTCACATCTCCATGGAGGATCTTGTGATTAGTAGATGAATGCATGTATGAAAGACCTTCCGCGGAGTCAACAGCAATGTCCAGTCGTGTCCCTAATGAGAGGGAAACTTTTGTACCATCATTATTAGTTCCATGAAGAACATCATAGAGGCTTCCTTTTGGGGCGAACTCATAGACCAACATTGGAATATCCACCTCTAAGCAGCATCCTAAGAGCTTGACAACATTTCTGTGACTAATCCGAGATTGGATGATCACTTCATTTGCAAATTCCTTTTTTCTTTCCTCCTCAACTGAAATGGAGCGCTTCACTGCAACATGCTGCATATTGTCTATAGTTCCCATATATACCTGCCCAAAACCACCTTTACCAAGAATAATGCTATAATTTTTGGTCATTTGTTTCAGATCCTCCTTTGTGAAGATCTTGATGTTACTGATATTTTCCAACATTGGACCACCGTTTCTATCGAAAAACTCTTTGAGCTTTCTTTTATGATGCACCATAAGCATGAAAATTGCTGAAATTATAATAAATGCGATCCCACATATCACTCCTATAACAGATTAAACAAAAGGGAGTCAATTCCTGCAAACAATCTGGTAAAGAAGTAAAATAGAAAATCCACACACTTGGTTGGTGCAGATCATAGGTTTTAAAAGGGTATGTTGACTTCTGAGTTATGAGCAGAGAATGTATTAGAAAACTTATGAGCAAAGTGGGTGGGTCATGTCATGTACTATGATTTTAGTTTGTGATAGAGAATCTGATGTAGTTATATGAACTATTCCAAGAGAAATACATATGCAACAATCTTAAAATTAAACACACAATTCAGTTAACTTTGATATTTATAAAAGAAAAAGGACGATGATCTAGATAATTAATGGCGTAGAAAATACCATATTAATCAATTCAAAAGGACAATGATACAAAGCATCGGTTGTAATGGGTATGGATTATAATGGGGCAAAATTATTAGATATAGATTTGGCAGCATAACTACAAAATTAGGAAAGTCCATTGCTCCGTGAAATATGGCGGTAGTATGTGAAAAGAGAAAGAAAAAAAATGAACTTTGGTACCTCCTCACGTACTCAATGTGATGATCCTAAATTGATGATTAAAATTTAAATTGTTTGACGTTCTGTATTGCAGTTATTATTTCTTGCTCGTGAATGAAGATGTACGGTGGGAGGGTTTAGCATTGATTTTTTTTTTCCGAACAAGTGGTTACCTATTGCAATCTGTGCTTCACGCGGGAGATTAGGTTGACATGGCATTTTCTTTGGATCGTCACTGTGGGGTGCCACGAGGGCAATGACACGTAAAGGAACCCGGAGGTTTATTTTCGCAATGCCCGTACCACTTGAACTTGTCTTGGTTCTTACACTCGTCAATATCTGCAGCAAATATTCAAAATCATTAGTTCATGCTGACAAATAATGGGCTTCTGTTGTTAAGCGATGCAACAATTAACTAATGTGCAAAAGTATGCAAGTGTTTGTACGTAGCTGGAAGGAATGTGCTTTATTATGTATATAAAAATTACCCTGGCAATGGCCGGGTTGGTTGTCCGCCAGATAGGGGTTGCCTTCGTAGCCATGCTCGCACTGGCAGGTATACCCTGTGACATTGTTGGCGACATCCACGCAGACGCTGTTGGGGCTCTTGCACGCGTACGACGTGCTGTTCCGTTGGGCGTCCGCGCAGGTCAGCGAGACCGACTCGTTGGACGGCCTGATCCCCCAGTCGAGCCACACCGGCATCATCCGGCTGTTGTTCATGCGCAGGTCGGCCCTGCTGAAATTGTAGGCGTCCCGGCCGACCAGGAAGCTGTAGCTGCACTCACTGAAGTTGAGGAAGTAGGCGCTGTGGGCGTAGCCGGCGAACGTGACGGCCATCTCGGTGAGTCCTGGGGGGATGTTCACCTTGCAGCAGCCGAGGCCCGCGCACCGGTTCTCCATCACGCTCTCGGCGCCGGAGCAGTACGAGATGCAGCCGGTGTAGATGTCGTAGTCGTAGGGGTGGCCCGATGTGTTGGCCACCGGCTTGCTCTTGATGTAGACCTCGGTGTTGCAGCCGATGACCACGAGCTCGTTGTGCTCGTCGGAGATGCGATACACCCCATGCTTGTTGAAGGCCACCTCCGGGGACGTCCAGTTGTAGCCGCTCTTGTTGTAGCACTGGTAGGCGATGGGCAGGAGCACACGGGCTACGCTCTCGGGCGCGACGGAGATGCTCTGGACCTCGTAGGGCGCCTCTTTTAGGACGGGTGTCCTGCCGTTGACGCAGACGATCTCGAAGCCGTCGCGGAAGCAGTTGGGGCCCATGCCGAAGGGGTAGGGGATGTTCACCTCGCCGCAGGTGTTGTTGCAGCCGGGCAGGGCTGCCCGTGCCATGTCGTTGGTGTACATGTCGTCGCCCACCCCGGAGGATGGTGATGCCCAAGCTGCTATCACAATGAGCAGCAGAGGTGCCACCAAGGGCAAAGATCCTAATCCTGCCGTGGCTGGTGCCATGGTTGGGAGCCTAGCTAATTAACTATGTGGTGGATGAGTTTGCTTCCACATTCCGGGGATCAAATATATAGGCACAAGACTTGTCTGGAGTCACGCACTGCTATGCCAGTCAAGTCATTGTTTTTCTCAACGCCCTGCGGCTATACGCTTTGCTTTCGCCTCAACAACCAGACGCACTGGCGCGCATATACTCCAAAGTGGTCCCTTGCAACCAACACGATATATACTAACAGTGCCTCATCTTACCATTTGGTTACTCACTTTACACGATAAAGGTGAAAACCCTTCATGCTGAACACTTGTTGAAGAAAAGACCAATTGACCTTGTCATATGTCTTTTCAAAATCCAATTCTAAAATCACCCCATCCAACTTTTTTCTTTGCATCTCATGAATGGTCCCATGGAGAATCATTACACCTTCCATAATGTTTCTTCCTGTCATGAATGTAGTTTGGGAAGGTTTATTAACCTTCCCAGCAACTAGAGCCACACTATTAGTCATGATTTTAGTGAAGATCATCTTGAAACTCATATTTAAGACATATATAGGTCCAAATTGTTGGCTTTTGTAGCCTCCTTTTGTTTTGGTGAAGTGTAATAATACCAAAGTTGAGACTAAAGAGGGGGACATCATCTTTTGTTTTATTTATTTGAATAAAGTCATAAGATGTCCCTTAATAATTTCCCATAACACCTGCTAAAACTCAACAGGGAAACCATCTAGTCCTAGTGCTTTGTTGTCTTCCACTTGAAATATGGATTTTTTCTTTTAAGTCTCTTCTTTCGAGAATTTCGAAGATAGAATATCATTTTCAATCTCAAATACCTGGGAGACATCATCCCTATCGGATTCCATCATGGAAAAATTATTTTGCTCACGTGCTCCAAATATGCCTTTTTAATAGTTAGTGACGTAAAATTCTCATCACCTTCTATAAGCCCCTCTTCTTGTTCAAGTTGGAAGAACCCTAGTCCTACTTTATTTACCATTTGTGACCAAATAAACACATAGTATTAAAATCACCAAATAACAATTTAGTTGTCTTGGCCATTTGATACCAATTCATCCCTTCTTCTCTTAGTAGGTACACCAAACGTTCCTTAAGCAATGATTTAAGTCTTCACTACTAAGAAGATGAGGTTTGGAAGTTTTATCCGCTTCACCAGTCTTCCTAATTAACCCCTCTTTCTCTTTCTTATGTGTGCCACTCAAGTACATTTTTATCCTATTATCTTAGGAATTGTCGTAGATTTTGAATTTTAGCTTGCCATTTTTGTAATGGTGTTTGTTCTTTATTTTCTTTTCTCAACACAACCACCACCATCTCCATAAAAAAATATCCTAACAACCGCCTTAGTTCAAATTCAAATAGCGGTTTCTTGTCACTATGAGCATCGTCATCTGAGTTAAGAAGTGGGGTATGGTTCAAGATTTTCCCTATTCAATGCTAGAACCATTGAAATCAAAAACTTAGATTCCCACTTCGTACTTACTACGATTCAATGAAGTTTCACGAAAGGTTGTACTTCCCTTGAGCATGCGCAAGTAAATTTTCTGTTAGGTAGATCAGATCCCGTAGATCCAAGCAATCTATAACGGCACTGAAAAGAAAGGGCCATATATCTTATACATTTTTTTCCTATGGGTTCCTAACTATGCTGAAATCCCCAACCATTAAAATCAGTAGGGTTTCTTTTGCACAAGTTTGGTGAGAAAAACTTCCTTGGGCAGCCCCATAAACTGCTATGAGGGCCCATTGAAAACCATCCAACTTGTTTCTCAAGTAGATTTTACATAGAAGTCGCCATCACTGATCCTACCAATATCAAATAATTCCAAGTTCACCTCAAGAAGGATGCCATCGAACCTACCTTGAGGTTTAGTCCAATGCCACAAAAAGTCTTTGCCCCAACAGATATTAGTTCGAGTGATTCTTGATAACTGTTTCTTCCTTGTTTGCAAGAGGGCAATAAAGTCTACCTTTCGCTCCCTAGAAGTATCGAACAGAACCAAGTTTAGCCAAGTCACTAAGACTCCGCTGTTCCAAAAGGTTCCATTCATTTTGAACCACTTTGATTTTATAACTACCCTAACTTTCGAATGATTATCGTTCTTCTTGGATGAAGCTATGGACTTGTTCTTTGTGAAGGAAGTTTCAAAATCACGAGTTAGCTTGGTGACAATTGTCCTCAACTCCTCATCCATTACCCTCCTCTGTGAAGTCACCATATAAGCGACCAAGTAAATCGGGCTAAGTTTCTACAGCCTTACTAGAAGGTCCAATAGAAACACGACTCAATTCTAGATTTTTTAAAAGATAAAAATCTTTATCATTTTTGCCTAAAGATACATCTAGGTCATTGATGTTCGAACTAACTAGGTTGCCTGAAAAATGAAGAAAGGAACAAAATGCTGTTTTCATTACTTTCATTTGGTTCCATGTTCTTCCATGCAGACCTCTTTTTTGCATTTGTCAGCACGTACTCATCATTGAATACTTATTACTAAGACTTGACTGACTGAAGTCCTCTAGGTTTACACGAGAGCCAATTGGTACTATACTGCCATGTGTCACTTTGATGTCAGCTTGCTGTGAACTCGACGGAAAAGGCCCAAACCTAACATGTACAAGTTCAACCACACACCTCACGGCGGCTACCAATTAAGAGTAGTCGCTTCCGGTTGAAGATGAATATATATATGACGACTTGACAAACTCAAGTCCTCTTGGTTCACACGAGATAGCTAATTTGTACTGCCATGCATGTGGCACAAAGGGCAGGGGCAGTTTAACACGATCACAATGGCATCCAATTAGTTAGACAACCGAATCTGCTGGTTAAAGAATGTTAAGATTAGCCAACCGCCGAATGGTGGCCCAACCTCGACCTTGACGTTAGGTAGTGATGGGTAAGGAAGCCAATTATCTTCTGGTAACATGCGCATGAGAAATTGTGGTCGCTGATGTGAATTGTGAAGTCATCACCGACGGGGGATGCGTAGTAGCTGATCAGTTAACATCATCTACTAGGATGACCTAACATCAGTGACGTGAAGAGCAGTTGCGACCGGGCAGACAACTCTGGAAAAACAGACGCGCGAGGCGTCTCGCGGTGGTTCGGCCGGCCCCCTCGCCTCCAACGGCGAGGCTGCTGGCGAGAAGAGTGGCGCGGTATCCAGGAGTCCGCTTTTTTAGTTCCTAAGTCTAGTTTTAGATCTTCCCGCGCTGATCGCTTCTGGCTGGGGCGGTGGCAGTTGTTAGGATTGGGGTTCCTTTGGTCTGATCAAAGACGGTGGCGGTGAAATTAATTACGGTGTCGTTAAATTCGTCAGTATAGAGCAACGGAGAACAATGCGTCTTTTGGCTATGGTGGTGAGACGAAGACACCATCATCAATAGAGTACTCCTGACCCCTTCTTTGTCTTGTTGTAAGCCTTCTTCGCCATGGTTGCGGGCTAGCGAGTGTTTAGTTTCGTCACTCGGGTTTTGTCTTCTCCCACGGAAAATTTGGCGAAGGAGATGATGGGTTCAATGAAGGGCTCGACGGCAACGAGTTCATATCGTATTTGCTAGTGGACGTTTCTACCCTTCTTTTGCGAAATGAATGTGTGACATCCTACCTAAGGGCTTAATAGAATTGATAGAATACTCATACCAACAAGTTGCAACTTTGTTTACGGAAGCTCATCTCGAAAGAACTCCGAGGTTAAGCGTGCTTCGCTTGGAGCAATTTCATGATGGGTGATCGACAGGGAAGTTCTTCCCGGGTGCGCACAAGTGAGGACAAAGTGCGCAGAAAAGACTTGTGTTGGTCTGTGCGGTCAGTGTTGAGATCCTAGAGAGCTGCCAGGTGTAAGCGAGCCCGGCTCGGGGAGCGGGACGTTACATTGACCCCGCCCAAATCAAGGACTCCAAGGTTGGCGGCCATGGAGGAGGGCGGCGGCGCCATGAACTTCCTCCTTCCGGCCTACCCTCCCGACGCCACCACCCGTCAGAGCCCGCCGTCCCGCCTTTGCGAAGCTACAGCACGGCCACGCCGAGCCCTGTAGCCCGCCCTAGATTCGATTTGGGGTCGGTGGCACCCAAATCAGGCCACCCAAGGCTGGCGGCATGGATGACAGTCAACGCACGTTGAAGCTCGGCCTACTTCAGCGTTCCCCTCCTTTTCCTGCGCGTCCTCGCAGCAGCTCCTCCCTGACGCGCATCCCATGGCGTAGCGGCGGTGCGGCGCCTAACGACGGCGGTGTCGTGCTCTGCTCGTTGAAAGCAGGCGCGACGCGGCGCGATGGCCCCCTACTCGTCGGACGCGAGCACGGGAGCGAGGCACTACGGCCCCCAACTCGCCGGCCGTGGGCGCGGCAGGGGCGGGAGAGATGGGGCGCGCGACGGTGTTGGCCGCGATGGGAGCTGGAGGCCGCGCTAGGAAACAACGGTCGGGGCTGCTGGCGCGGGGAGGGAAGAGGCCATGAGAGAGTGGGGCGGCGTAGCAACGAGATCTGTGAGCGGGGAATTTCGTCGAGCTTTGTCAAGCAGCTGACGTGCATCATGCCTTTGTTCTTCAGAGGGAGGGGGACGAAAGAGATGCTAACATGGCAATGTGGGTCCACGAGAAGGGATGGGGTTTAGGAGAACTGCTAGAGCAGTCATGCATCAAATCCTGAAAATGGATTTGATGCTTCCCCTAAAATAAAATTTGATGCATGAGTTTTGGGGGAACCGCTGAAGTTGCTCTGATAAGGCAATTCCTAATTAAGGCTGCAATCATTTGGATGATCCGTGCATGGGCCTAGCTTTATCCCCGGTGCCATTGTTTTTGTAAGAGACAACAAAGGCCTTCCAAAAAATGAGTGACAAAATGCATGACATCCAATTTTTTCTTGGCTAGCATTAGCTGTTGGCCTAGAACCAAGGAACACGCCTAAAATATCTCTACTACATATTAAGTCTCAAAGAGGTCGTCGGCAGGGATTTCAGCCTGATTTTTCAGTTCAGACTATCCTAATCTATGTCAAGTCAGTTTATTTGAATTTTTCAGTTCAGACCATCCTTATAGAGATCGAATCGACTTTTTTTTTTTTTTGAGGGCAAGATCGAATCGACTTTGATCACAAGCAATTGCCAGCAATTGCCTGCTGTAGTGATAGGGACGCTTGGCTCCCAACGTGTGGATCTAGGTTCGATTCCCAGATCACACATATGTTGTTAGATTTTTTTCTTTTTCTGTTTGCCTGTCCATATAGACAACCGAGCTGCAGCTTTTTTTTTTAATCTTTTTTGTTTGCCTGTCCGACAGCCGATCTGCAGCTCGGGCCTGATTAGGGGCGGCGTGTGTGCTATCCAGTGTGACCCCTCGTGGCACCATTCATATTCGTTCACGTATGGTAACTTCTTTTATTTCTCTGATAAATCGATGAAAATTTATACGATAAAAACAAATCTCAGAAAAAATGTGAAACCAATTTTGTTAGAATAAGTGTGACTTGATCTATCAAAAGATTCAATCAAACCCTTATGTTTTTCAATAGATAGTTTCATAAAGTTCTGATAATGAAAGAAAGATAAATGCATATGTGCATTCCTGTGCAGGGAAAAATCTTAAAATTTGGCATGCATATACATATATTTGTATTAGTGAACTGCTCAACAAGTTTTGTAGTTAATTTCCTCATATTTTAGCAGTAATGTCAATTTCTTGATCTACACCGTTTTAATTTTAGTATTTTATTCCTACATGGTTTTGGGCTAAATTTTGTCCACGTTATTTTTCATAATTTTTGCTCTCTAGGAACTTTTTTTTTTTTTGCATTTTTATTCTTACATAATCATGTTAAGAAACATATCAAAATGAAATTCTTGCTCTAAATTACTTAATACTAAAATTAAGTTTTACCATTTAAAATTATTTAGGTTATTTTCTATTTTGTTATTTATTATTTTGCAAGTTATGGTTGACGTATTAATTTCTATAGAAACACATCGCATCAAAGAAAATAATTTGTGCTACAAAAATCTTTCCTAAATACACATTGTCAGATTCATTTGAGCTACCTAAATGAATCGCTCTTCTATCAATAATCTTAAAACAATGAAATGTTCGACACCCGTAGCAACGCACGAGCAAAATGCTAGTATCACAAAAAAGTTTATCTTTCGATACCTAATCCCTTGCTCATCTAGCATGATAAATTCAGGCCAATGATCCTAGCATGTTTGAGGCGTAGGCACCAAATTAACTGTAAAAAAAAATTATGTGATTGGTTGTAAGGATCGTGTGACCGAGAGGGGGTGAATCGGTATACACTCTAAAATTTCTCGGCCGGTGCTAACACCCACTCAACTCCTAGCAAGTAGTGAATCAAGACAACATGATGCGCGTCACACTAGTAAAGGTAGGTTCTCTAACTAGCACAAGATAGATATGTTTACTCTACTAGCTAGAGTGAGACAAGCACAAGGCAATGCTAGATAGATAACAAGATAAGTACACTAGCAAAAGCACACTAAGTAGAGTCCTTAGGTAAGAGCTAGGCTAGCTATGGTATGAGCAAGTAAACAAGCTAAACAAATAGCACACTAGTGATAAGGAGCAAGTAGAAACAACCAAGATCAAGTATGAAAGGCAACCTAAACAAGTACTACAAGCAAGCATAGTAAATATCAAGGTAAGTAAATTAAGTGCATGTAGTAAATGAGAAGGGATAGAGAATACTCATGATTTTCCTATGGTATCGGAAGGATGGCACCTTCCCCTAGTCCACTTTGGGTCACTCCCGCCGAAGTCTCTCTAAGCATATAAGAGTAACTAACAGTCAAACATGTCGGAGTACACAACATTTATTTGTTTTGTGTTATTTTGCTAATTCATGAAACTCAGATCAGAAAATCATGTCGGAGTACTACTCTGCTTCTTCCTCAGCCCTCACACGAACACAACGCCGCCGCCAACCACAGCTACGACAACTCCGCCACCTGCATCCATGTGGCTCCCTTGCTCCAACCCCATGAGCTCCTACCGGTTTAGCTTGCCCTGCAACGTGCGCTACTCCTCGCCCACTCTCAGTCTCTCTCCTTCTCCCTCCTCGACGGCGTCGTCTACGTCATCGCGGCCTGCGGCCAATGTCCGGCCATGGCAACCCCCCGACACGGAGCTGCTCGATTCCGTCTACTACACGACTCCTTCCGCCTCCTGACATCCTAAATCGACAAGCACGGTGTTGGCGGTCGTTATTGATCAATCTTTACCGCCAACATACTATGAAATGAGGCTCACACAAGGACACAAATAGGATATTATTTATAACTAATGCCTCTCCACGAGTTTTGGTGATATTTTGACTGCAGGACGAAATTCATCGCAAATAGGAGCAAAAGCCTACCGGCTGGCCCCATCATAGGCCGGCCGGCCTATGATGGATCTCAACATGGTCCAGCAACCCCGGGCATCTCCCAATGGGCTCAAACATCAAGGATCAAATGGCCAACAAGTATTTCCCAGCTCGGAGTATCGACCACTGCGCCAGGCCCAATAAACAAGCACATCAACCACTCAAAAAGGCGTCAAATCACAGAGCAAGACCGTGGATCTTAATGGGCACACCAAGAGGGGCCAGCCCACAAAAACTTGAGGCATTCGGAGAAAAAAAGCCCGCCTGCCGGCCTAGGCCCTAGGCCGACCGGCCAACTATTTTCTCCGAATCGGTCCATCTTTTTCCAATCGGTTCCAGAGTCGGTTGCAAGCAAACTTGACGCACCGGCCAAGTTGTCGTACCCCATTTCAAAAGTACTTAGTGTTTACCGTATCAGTCCCTGTATCAGTAGCTAATACGACACTTTGACATAATGCTTCACAGCGAATACTTTATTTATATTACCGAGAGTCATTACAAGCCTCTTTATTACATAAAGGTCTTGATACAAAAGATGCGAGCAGCCTCAACACTCACAGGCATCACGCTCAAAGGCCGACACGGCAGCCAGAGCTAACACTAATTCTAGCGAAAGACGACAGGGCTCCACTCCTATAGGCACCACTTGCGCGAAGGCCGATCGTCACTCTTCGTCCCCATCAGCTTGAAAGTCGTACTCGGGCTCATCTTCTGAATGATTTAAGCAGGGTGAGTACATAAGGTACTCAGCAAGCCTAACACGTGGGGTATGATTATGCAAGGGATTATCAAAGGATTTGGCTTATGGTTAGCGACAAGGCGAGAAAGCCAAGTTTATGCGGAGTTGTTTTGAAAACAAGGTATTTCGCAATTCTAATCAAGTATCAGTAGAGATTAGTGGGGTTGGGCGGCCCTGGGGGAGATACAATCCATCCCGCCAGTTCCTCAAATTTATCACTGGCCGACAACCAGCACACGGCTCCAAACCGGCGTTTTTCCAAAAACACACCAAGGTTACGCACGCAGGAGTCTAATCATAGTGTGGCCGATGCTTTCGCGTTGTCCAATACCGTGGAACACGGCTTTCCGGAAAGTTTCTTAACCTTGGCCAAGGGTGCACAAATTTCCCCACAAAGGTGGTCCAGTCCTCCCTATCGTCATAGTTTGGACTGTCCCACTAAAGGTTCCGTACCTACTTCGTACCGCCACGGCATCCCCCACGGACATCACCAGGGCTTCATAATCATAATAATATGGCCAGTCATAAATGCCGGATCTCGAACACCCACCAACGAACGAGTCTTCTCTTGGGACACCGTTGCAATCTCCTGCCTCCGGGGGGTACCGGGTGAGTACTAGTAGGGTGTGGTTCCAATCCCGTGCCCATTCACGGCTTGTGGCTGCGCGAGAGGTGCTAGGCAAAGGCGGCACAAGAACCGGTCCTTATACGACCGAACCAGGCATCTTCAATAGCCAATCCACATGTGGAAAGGCGTCCAAGAGATAGCCTCCCCACTGAGGACTACCTCGCCTGATCCCGCCAAAAACATCTCTCACTAGGGTTGCACTTATTATTAACCACCCAATTTCTCATTTACACACACCACCAAGACACACGCATTTTACACGAAGATCATGTGAGTAGTATTATTTAAACACATGGTGATAGTCCTAAGCAGTGAGCATATCAACAATTCATTAATTAAATTAATGAAGTTGATTCCTAGGGTTAACATGGATACAGGATATAATCAAGTCAAGGCAGGCAATCAAATATTGCATAGGACCATTCTAGCATTTAAATCCATTTAAATTCCATGCAATTTCTTTATAAACAGCTCTAATTAGGATAATTTCGTAAACACGGGGTCAATATGATCAAAGGAAGTTAGACTTGCCTTCACCGAGCTCTTCTTCCTCTAAACCCTCGTAATCAGGATCCTCTGCTTCCTCTTCTTGATTATCTAGCGAGTTAACAAAAGATAAATCTACCGCTCACAAACAAGTTAACAGAGCAATAAATCCAAATAAAACCAGAGGTGAGTTGGTTTTCGTGGCACTGGATAGTATAGGATTTTAGATGAATTTTGGCGCAAAGTTCGCCAAAATTGGAGTTAAGATGAAAAACATATGGATTTTTGAAGTTTGAATGAATTGATTTAAAGGATTTTAGCTTGATTGATTTTGTATGATACATAATTAATCAGAGGCTTAGAAGGGTTGGAAAGTGATTAGAAAGGAAAAAGGTATTTTTGGGGATTTTCTGGAATTTTTCTGATATTGGAAATGGGGTCGAAATAGGTTTCTGTGTACACTATCTGTGTGGACTTAGTGTTTACAGAGAGGGTGTGAGACTGACGTGTGGGCCAGATGGGGTCGGTGCACTGTGCGTGTACTGTTGAGTGGACTCGGCCCAGGAGTGCGTGGACTGGAGCGGGGTGTGCGTGTGGTCCACGGTGCACCGGGCGCACCACATGGCGGTGGCGACCCGGTCGTCGCGGGCCCGCGCGCCGACGTGGCGTCCACGTCGGACGGCGGCGCGACCAGTCCAGGCGCGGCGGCGATCGGCGGCGCACGGCGATGGCCTCGCCGGAATTGTTGCCGGCGGCGGCTACAAGGATCGGAAGGCGACGCGAAGCTCACCTACGTGATCTACGCGCGAAGGCGAGTGCGATGGGGGGTGATGTCGTCGATGGGGACGACGGATGCGGCGGTGCGACGTCGCCGGAGTTGGCGGCGCGCCGGCGAGGAAAGGGGAAAATGTGGGGGAGCGCTCTGAGTGTGAGTGTGAGTGGTCGCGAGTGTGCGTGCGAGGGCGGTGAGTCGCGCCGGGGGTTCGGCCGGGCCGGAGGAAGCTCATGGCGGCCGGCGGCGAGAGGAAAAAGAAGCGGCGGCGGAGCCGGCGCTCGGTGCGCAGGTGGCGCGGGTGTGCGAGAAAGAAAGAGAGATAGCGCATGAGAGAGAGAGAAGCACGGCGAAGCTTACCGTGGGCTTGGACGGAAGAGGAGAGGACGGAGGGTGGCCGGCGACGGGGAGGACGGCGGCTAGGGTTACGACGTCGATCTCCTCACTTAGGGCACGGCTGCGGACGAGATGAGCACGGTGAGGTTGAGCGCGGAAAGGAGAAGCTGGAAGAGGGAGAAGTTGACGTCGGGACTCACCGGAAAGAGGAGAGCTCGTCGGAGTTCTCGCCGGAATCGAGAGAGAGAAAGGGGAAAAGTGAGAGGGAGTGCTCGAGAGCGAGTGCGGGAGGGGAATGAGAACAGAGGAAGGAAACGGATTTGCCCCTTGCTTTAAGGAGCTCAAAGGCGGTGCGGAGCAGTGCGCGAAGGCGGTTCTCCGGCGATATTTTCCTCGCCGGAGTTAATGCTCCGATGAGACGCGACGGGAGAGGAAAGACGGCAATGACGAGCGCGCGGAGTGGCGACAGTGCGAGGGAAAAGATGGGGGAAGGAGGAGCGGTGCTGTGGCTGGCGTCACGGCATGGCGCTCGCCGGAGTTCCGAGGCGATGGGACGCGTGGGTCAAAAAGGCGGCGTGGACTGCCTCTGTTCGACGAGACGGGACGAAGGAGGGACGCGGCGTGCTCACGAGCTTCACGTGGCTCTTCCTGGCGCTCGGAAGTGACAAGGGCGGTGGCCGGCAGGGAGGTATGGGCGGCGGCGGTATTTGCGCCGGCCGGAGGTAGGAGACGACGGGGCGGGGCCCACTCGTCGGCGAGTGAGGGAGAGAGAGCGGGCTGGCAGGCTGGGCCGGGGAAGGCGGGCCGGAGTGGGGAGAAGAGAAAAGAAGGTGGGCCGGCCGGGAGAAAAAAAAAGGGGCGGCCCGAGAAGAGAGAAAGATTTGATCTTTTCTGGGATTTGAATTTGAAAGGATTTCAAATTCAAACAAAAGCACAAATCAAACAAACACTCAAAATAAAGTCAATAAAATTCCAAAAATGCATGTGATGAATTTTGTGCATGTTAAAATTCTAAAAACTTTTGGTTTTGCTATTAACTTAAGCTAACAAGTTAATTTTAATTGAAAATTTTTTAAAAGTTCAAATTTTTAGTGATTTTTTTGATGATCACGAAAACACGGGTCGCTACACAAGTAAGGAGACGTTGGCAAGTAAGGAATATCCACAAGATTCTTCTAGCATGAAGGGACCTTCCCCACTCTCCCAAGGAAGCTCCACACTATAAATAGAGGACCTCCCCCTCACTCTCAACTTGCACCTTGACACTTGAGTTTTGAAGAGAAGTGAGAAGGGAAGCGCTCCCCACATAGTAGTGTAGGAGTGAGTGAGAGGCTAGGAGAGTGAGTAGTCCTGGAATGCCGGGACTCTACTTCTTCGTCGCCTCGGGTATGCTCCTCGCCTGGGAGTAATCGTCCGAGTCTCCCGGGCCGGGTAACATGTAAGGATATTATCTGTCGGGTAACGAAGTAAGGTATTCGACCTCCCTTTTATACTCTCTACTGATTATGTGTTTAAGCTCTTTAATCACCTACTTAATCTAATGCCCATGTGGTGGCTGGACGAGTGTCCAGTTGAGGACCACGTGCCCTCCTCCTGACTGAACTCTCTGTCTTAAGCATGAAGGGTTTCTTTGCATATTTTGCTGGACCCTACTGCAACATTTATCTATGAATCAAGGGCTGCCATACTTATTTGTAAACATGGCTCCTATTGGTGGTAGTTGGCTGGGCTAAACTGCAAAACTGTAGTTCTTATCCAGTGTTGGTCGGTTGTGGTAATTGCAGCTGGGCCTGATATTTTTATCTGTGCGTGATCGATGGCCTTTGGGCTGAGAAGGGTATACAACCCAACTATTCCTCTCCTTCTACTATTTCCTCCAATTATTTTTCTCTTGATTTGAATGCCTCTCCGGTCTACTTTCTTATTTTCTTTTGTTTGCATGCTGGATGATGATTTATATTGACATGATTAAGGTGTAAAGCCTACGTGACTGTCCACTTGTAGATACTATACTAAATATGACAGCAATTCCTTTTCCTGTTTTCTGAATTTATTCTTGGCCTTGAATATGTAAGCTGATCACATTGTCAATGTATTATTCTTTCTTTGTAAGTTCGTACAGCACCATGTGTATAAACAAATTATGCAATCTACCTTGATCATATTCGAGTGATTTCAATTAAGCAGTATGTTACCCAATGATTAATGAACTGATTCTTGTATTTATAATCTGGTCATTCACATGTTATGAGTTGGGTTTGGCCAGCATCGTGGCTTTTCCAATACTGCAAATGGTCAGGTTATTATAGTATTTGAGAGCTCTCTGGCACCCGAATTTTCTTTCTCTCCCACTTCACCTCCCCAAGCTCAAATCCAGCTTCTTCTCCAACTCCGGTGACCACGAGTTGCTCCGGCAAGGTTAGGGTTAGGGGGTTAGGGTTCAGGGTTGGGGGTTCGGGGGTCAATGGAGTGCACCGGACTTAGAAGGGGAGCTAGGGGAGGCAGGCTAGTCCGGCGGTGGTGGCGGGAGAGATGGCAGTTGGGCCAGGGTCAGGGCGGGGGTGAGGAAGACAACGGCTGGGCGGGAGGCGGCGGAGAGCGGTGCCTCGGCAGGCTAGAGCCTCGCCTGAGCTCCCGGCGTGCGAGCTCGGCGAAGCCCTAGCTCGCCGAGGCAGGGGCGGCTGTGCGTGGGGCGGCGGGCAGGCTGAGGTGAGGAAGAAGTAGCTGGAGGTTGACGATGATAGACATCCGTTCAATTACCAGATGGGACGGCTCAAAATTCGGGTGTGGAATCGGTGGATTTCACCCGGGTGAGAGGTGACAGCCCCTGGATGGATTGGGTATGGATTATGACTTGGTACTACCCATACATGCCCTTGGAACAAAAGTGTTGCAGCATATGAAGTTACTCGTTACTTATTAGATAATATATAAGGAGTGGGTAGGCCTCATAGGCATTTGTTTGGGGCCAAAAAAGGCATTGACAACGTACAAAAGTTTATCATGACTCTGGCCTGGCGGCCATCACCTTGTTGCATGTACAACAAGTAAATGCCGCCGTCACGTAGCCGGGAGACGGCGCCCCTTGCCGCAACACGACCAACCCTTGCGATAAATCCTCCGCTCGCACGGCAGTAGTGCGTCGTCGTGTGTATGCAACTGCCTCTGTCTCTGATCACGTCCCGTCCCCTCGCACTCCACGTCCTTCTCTCACTATATATATCGCCAACTCCTCCACTCCACTCCCCACTTCGCCATCGCTGGGCGTTCCCGCTTCGGCGCTCGATCCCGGCCGCTTCGCTTGGAGGACAACCACCGCGCGATCGACCACGCAGAGATGGTGTCGCGACGACAATGGCAGCGCCGCCGCCGTCGTCGACGAGCGCCTCCTCCAGCCGCTTCTGCTCCTCCTTCTTCGGGCTCCCGGCGGACGCGCCACTGGAGGACATCGAGTACCTCCTCGGCGACGTGACGCATGCCCTGTCGCGGGTCGACTCCAAGCGCGGCGTCCTGCAGGAGCGGATCGCCGCGGCGTCCCGCGGCAAGCCGCGCCGCGCTTCGCGACGGCGGAGGCCACCTGCCGCCGACGACGCGGGTGTCGCGCTGCTGCAGCTTCTTCTTCCTCCGCCGGGAGATGATCACGACGACGACGGCCACGGCGCGCTCTACACGCGGAAGGGCGCCGCCGGCGTCGTGCGGAGGAGGCTGAGGGACGCCGCCGGCGGCGCGAAGAAGGAGAAGAAGCGGCTGGAGGCCGCGTGCGGGCGACCTGGAGGAGGCGCTCGTCGACGCCAAGGAGTCGCTCGCGCTGCAGGGAGGAGGAACCGCCTAGAACACGGGCGCTGCACGCAGAAACTACTATACTAGTTCCGTTTGTTTCATGCATGTTCACTTCCTAGGGAATTATGTTGTTGGGGCCCGGCCTGGCAACGGGGCGGGGAGCGGCCGGGGAGGCGACCTCCGTCCCCGCCCCGATCCCCGAAATCCCTCGCCGTCCCCGGCCCCGAAATGCCAATCGGGGAAAATCTCGTCCCCGTCCCCGGCCCCGCCGGATCCCCGGTCCCCGACGGAGCCCCGTGGAGGATGGCGGCGGTACTCCCGACGATGACGCGGCGGCGCGCCCGACGAGCTTGCGGGAGATGGGAGGCGCGAGGCGCGAGCCAGGAGGCGCGAAAAGTGGCCGAGGGCGAGTGGAGCGAGGCCTGCGGGAGCCGGGAGGCCGGCGCGAGGCTGCCGGCGGGAGGTGCGTGAAGCAGCAGAGGTGGGAGGTGAGAGGTGCGGTGGCGGTGTTTAGACGGAGTCGACAGGGGCAGATAGGGGGATGCGTACGTGGGTTTCCAGCTGCTGGGCCGTTGGCATGGGCTTTCTTTGTATGTTGGGCTATTGGGCTGAAACCTTCAGATTCTCAAATTGTCTAACCAACTGCTGGGCCGTTGGCTTTCTACTCTATTTCGGGGCCCCATTGGATCCCCGCGGGGCGAATTCCAGCCCCGCCCCCGCCCTGCTAGCATTTCGGGTCCCCGCCCCGTTAGCCCCGCGGGGCGAATTCCAGCCCCGTCCCCGCCCCGTTCGGGGTGGATATCCGCGGGGACCTGGCTCCACGGGGATTTTTGCCGGGAGGAGTTGGGGCACTCCTCCTTGTTACCACTGATTTCTCAGGCCTCGATTACTTTAGCTCTCTTTCAGTTAATTTGGCGGTGAAAAGGAAACGAGGCTTCAGATTCAAGTCATAAGAAGGATGGTAGCCCGTTGTGGTCGAATGAACTACTTGATTTGTCATAGTGAGTGTGGTTTCTGTAAGCCTCCAAAGCGTAAAAACGAACCCATGACTAAAACCTTCGATCCCCTCTTAGTCTCAATACTACTGTTCAAGTAGTGTTCATCATGTAGATAATGTTTTGGTAAAATCCATGGAAACCTAACTTTGTAAGGTCCATAGCCATGCAACCCAACACTTTGATCCACACCATCATATACAAAACAACATGCCAATATACCAGAACATTCTTCACCATAGACAATACTCAGCCATCCTTCCCTTACAATAATTGCCGTGACATGGATATCAATATTACTAAATTCCCTTCACTATCTCCAAGAAAATTTTGTACCACCGATTGGCAACTCAATACCCTCTTTCAGAGGAGGCAGCATGCCAATATATAGATTGAATTTATATATTACCAATATTTTTCCCACAACATAAAAGTAAGATGCAACAATATCAGGCAAGCTTAAAATAAAGGAAGATGCAAAGAAAAAGCAATGTTGACATTATTCTGCTATTGAATAGACAGTATATCCTCTTTAGGCCTTGCCAATCAGATTGGTATACATAATTTTAAGACTGCCAAAGCATTTTACTCCTATATTAGCTTATAGCATAATCTCATAGTTATATCTGTTAAACTTACATAATTTTAATTATCAATATATTAATAAATAATGTTAAATTCAAATTTGAAAGATTCATGCGTAGATTTTTCTTAAAAGTTATTTACAGTACAGCTTTGTGGATGGTTGCTTTCAATGCTTTCAATTGAAGTTTATCACATTGGCTGCGTTCGGCAGGAGGAAAAGCCTCCGCTGCTGCTGCTTTTGCTCTCACTGTTGCTACAGTTCCAGATTCCTCTGCTACAGTATTTCCTCTCACACAAAACTGCAACTGCAACTGCAACTGTAAACTGCATCCTCCAACCGAACACCCCGATTATGTATGACAAATTTGATTTCTACTTAAGACAGGGTATGTGGAAAATTTTGTTATCCTTAATATAATACCATAGAATTTATTTCAAACGATTCATCCTCGTGATGCAAATATAATTTACAGAGTTGTCACTATGACTGAATTTTAAAATGATGGTGCAAAAACATATATCTGACTTTAGTGAACTTTTTAGTGACCAAGAAAATGTTATCTTTGTTGGTCACTAAAAGTTGATCAATAGTGACCAAGTTTAAGATTTTCGGTGGATATATTGTTTTAGTGATCATATATAGTTACCAAAATTGTATTGGTTCCTATATAGTTTTAGTGACCAACATATCCAATTGTTGATCACTATATACATATAGTGACAAATCTTTTAGCCACGAAAATGTGACTAAGGTTGTTATTGTGACCAACAATACACATATAGTCACCAAGTACTTTGGTGACTAATAGGTATTTTTCTCAAGTTACATGAAGAAGCCCATTACATGCTTGAATTCGAATTTTCTGGTAGCAACAGTGGATTCTTCATACATGCTTATCCGCATATAATTGCGAATAGAAGGGAAACGTATAGAGAACATTGGCCATTTTCTTTATGTATAGCATGATGAGGGGAAAAAACAATGGCCAGCTACATATGTACATACAAAAAAGAAAAAAAAGAAAGAAAAACACCGACGCCGGCTATACACATCAAAAATGAAAAAAGAAAAAACGGTTCTGTTGACCAATTGGGTCGTAAGAAGGCCACGTATGGGTGCCTCTTGAAAGCCCACGTATGTGTCCAACATTATTATTGAAATATAGGCAAGATCGGTCTTGAATTGTAGAATTAGTTATATGGACTTCAAAGATAGAAATTCATCTCAAACGCAATGTGTAATTTGGAGACTAGTATTTTGATATCCGTTCGCTCCAAGAAGCAAGTAATTAATTCAGTTAATTGACGTCTTGCAACAGCAGCACCTAGAATAACCCAGGTAGTGTTTGGTTGGACTAAGTAAACGCAAACGCAATGGGAATGGGAAAACAGTGCTAACGCAAACGGTTTGGGCAATTACTGGATTTGTTTGGTTGGCTTTAGGTAACGGTAACAGACTGGGGAAGAGATATCAGAACAGCAGGGCAAAGCAGCCGGAAAGAAGCAAAAATATCGGATAATTCCCATCTAAGTTTACGATTTCGCTCCAAGGAGCTTCCTCAGATCAAACGAAACTGAAAAGCAAAATGATCAACTCGAATCACTGCAGATGACATGGTTATTAGATTCAAAATACACATGGTACATGGAAGATCGGAAGGCATGGGGAATTCGAGTTGCTGCTCCATAAACGACGGCGCTAAAATCGGCTCCTGCGACGCTAAACACGAAGCGACTCTGAGCTGGCTCCTCTTCCCGCAACGGGGACATAGCCTTTCGTGGAGACGGGCTGCTGGCTGGGGGAGCTCAAGGCCGACCATAGAGACACCATGGCTGAAGATCTACGAGCCGCCCAGCGCGAGGTACTCCGCGTCGAGCGCCGAAGCTTCGTCGGGATGGAGGTGGTCGCGAGGCAGCCGCCGTCGCGAGGAAGAAGAAAGGGGAAACGCGAGCTGTTGAGGAGGTAGACGGAACCAACGCGAGTGCGGTAACGATTTGATTACGGTCATTTTCCAGCGGAATGAGATTTGCACAGGGCCGTTATCTGATTACGCGCATTCTGATTACGGTCGTCCCAAAACAAACACGATTTATCGTAATGAGAAGCCGCTGTAATCAGGATACGTTACAAACGCTCCAACCAAACACCTCCCCAGTTCCTAGGGCCGCTATCTCTTTGGGTGACCCGCGCATCCTCCTAGCTTTAGCCCCGGTGCCAAAGTTTTTGTAAGAGGCGAAAAAAGGCATTCAAACCAAACGAGTGACAAAATGCATGAACATCCAATTTTTTGCTTGACCAGAGTTGGCCGTTGGCCTGGAACCAAAGGAGCTCCTAAATATATCTAGCATGAGAAATTCAGGTTCGAGGCGTAGGGACCAAACTAAATTTTGGCATGTCCAAAAAATTTGTCTGCGATTGGCTCAACGCTAAAACTTAGACGTCCCACAAGAATTTTCAAGACACCTAGAGAAACAAGCAACTAGGGAAAGGGCGTGTAGCCTAGTTGCTACAAGAGCCTCAGTAGCATCTCAGGTCCTAAGTTTGAATTTTCGTGTTAGGGAATTTTATAGAATTTAACGGCATTGTGCTTTTAGTGGTAAGCTACATTCCCATCGACAGTGAGGCGCCAGTGGTGACTTCATCAATCTCGAGAATTTGCTGGCTCGGTCTTCGGAGATGCTCATAGGAATAGGGTTTGCGTACGTGCATTCATAAAAGTAAGTGTGCGTGTGTTGTGAGTGTCTGAATTGTACCGTGTAATCCGAAAAAAAACAGAGAAACAAGTACTGGCTTGTTCTAAATTTTTTTTTTTGGTCAAGCTTTCAAAAGTGCCATTTCACTAGGCCACGGAGTCATAGCTGGTGCGGAATTTTTTATGATTAAACTGCAAATGCAAATATCTGTATATATGTGTGTTTTGTAACATGATAATATAGATCTTGCTTAGCTGCACAAATAGAGCTTAATATAAGCTCGTCCAAACTGCCCCAGTTTTCATTGTGTGTGTGTGTGTTTTTATTCAATGCGTTCGTCTAATTTGTGTGTGTTGGTGGCGCGAACGCAAATTATGCGACTCATCCCTTGCATCCCCCCCTCCCTTTGGGCACTACGTATATATTGTCTTCAACTGCCGCTCACACCCACTACCGCCGCCCACCACCCCACCGTCCGCCGCTAACTCGCTGGATCGTGACACCCCCGCCACCAGACCCAACCTCCGACGATGCGACGATACCTCTCCGGTGCACCATGCCGCCCGCTCCACTATCGGCTCTTGTCTTATATTCTTCTTAGAGGGCTGATCCTTAAGCCGCGCATAAGAGTTTCCATAATTTTGTGTTGGCTTTGGATATGCGCTGCGAGGGGCCAATTCATAATCAATCTATGGGCAGCATGGAAGTTGGCCCAATTTTTGAATTGGTCCATAAAGAATGATAGCTATTGTGGGCTGTTTCGGCTCATGGGCTAGGTGGGCCAATTCATATTTTAGAGATTGAACATTTTATACTATTTATGTATTCTTTGACTCACTGCTCGGCTCAATTTTAAAAAACAATAACTTGTGTAACCTTCATCTTAAAATCATATCTTTGGTCTCCAAATAGTATTACAGTAAAATGTGTATTTCATTATTCGAAATCGCATTTCAAAACAGTGAAAAATCCGATAAACTTAAGATGATCAGTGGTTATTTTCAGTGCATTTTCGGAATCGCCTAGGATTTTGCTTGATATTCCAAACAATATATGTGTAATTGCTACCTATCTTAAAAATTCACATTCCGAATCACGAACTAGGAAGGGGGGACAAAACAAGGAACTGCGGCATCTCGTCCCCAGTCGAGTCAGGCCGATGACACCTCCCCCGGCTCCCCGTAGTCCATTGTGACAATTTTGCCCTGATTTTCAAACATATTAAATAGCTTCAGAATTAATTTCTTGGTGACATGCGAAATAGCCTATAGCCTAGTGGTTACAAGAGTTTTAGTAGCATGTCATATCCTGAGTTCGACTCCTCATGAGAGCGAATTTTCTAATACTAAACGACGTTGTGCTTTCAGTGCCAGGCGACGACGCTTCTCATCGACAGCGAGGCATCAGTGATAACTTCGTCAATCTTGATGATTTGCCGGCTTAGTCTTCGAAGATGCTCAAAAGGGTAGGATTGCATGCGTGTGTTCATAAGGATGAGTGTGCGTGCGGGTCTGAGCTGTATTGTGTAATTGGAAAAAAAAATATTGGTGACACGTTCAGATATACCTCGTTTGGTCATTCTCAACCAGTTCGTGACCGCGTACAGATATAACACGCGGACAACGACTAGCCCATGACCTTCTGGGCAACGAAGGGACCAACAAACAAGCAGCCATGCGGCCTCATCTGAAGCTCACGATCAGCTTCCTCCTAGTCGGCCTCGTGGACGTGTTTCCTCTCGTTACCGGAGCCAGCAACGAGCAGTTCGTCTACTCCGGCTTCGCGGGAGCTAACCTCACCGTCGACGGCACGGCCACGGTGACGCCGGCCGGCCTCCTCGAGCTGACCAACGGCACGCTCCAGCTCAAAGGCCACGCCTTCCACCCATCTCCGCTCCGCTTCCGCGGCACCGGCAGGACCGGGGCGGCGACGGCGAGGTCCTTCTCCGCCTCCTTCGTGTTCGGCATCCTCTCCGCCTACCCGGACATCAGCGCCCACGGCATCGTCTTCGTCGTCTCGCCCACCACGAACTTCTCCACCGCGCTGGCGAGCCAGTACCTGGGCCTCGTCAACGTGACGAGCAACGGCGACGAGCGCAACCACGTCTTCGCCGTCGAGCTCGACACGCTGCAGCAGGACGAATTCCGCGACATTAGCGACAACCACGTCGGCGTCAACGTCAACGGCCTCGTCTCTCTGGAATCCCACGACGCCGGCTACTACGACGATGGCGGCTTCAACAACCTCTCGCTGATCAGCCATGAGGCGATGCGCGTGTGGGTCGACTACGACGCCGGGAGCAACCGGATCGACGTGACCTTGGCTCCTCTCGGCGTGGCCAGACCTGCCAGGCCACTGATCTCGGCCGTCTACAACAACCTGTCGTCGGTGATCACCGACACGGCATACGTAGGCTTCTCGTCGGCGACGGGCTCCTTCAACTCGCGGCACTACGTGCTCGGCTGGAGCTTCGCCATGGATGCGCCGGCTCCCGACATCGACGTAGCCAAGCTGCCAAAGTTGCCACGTGAGGGACCAAAGGCTCGATCAAAGGTTTTGGAAATTGTTCTCCCAATAGCATCAGCAGCTTTCATGTTCTCTCTCGGCCTTGCCATCCTTCTACTAGTTCGCCGGCGACGGAGATACAACGAACTAAGGGAAGATTGGGAGATCGAGTTCGGACCGCACCGGTTCCCGTACAAGGATCTCTATCACGCCACACAAGGATTCAAGAACAAGCACCTGCTCGGTGCCGGAGGATTCGGGAGAGTGTACAAAGGCGTGCTTCCTGGTTCTGGTCTGGAGATTGCCGTGAAGAAGGTGTCGCATAACTCGAGTCAAGGCGTCAAGGAGTTCGTCGCTGAGGTTGCCAGCCTCGGCCGCCTCCAGCACCGGAATCTTGTCAGGTTACTTGGTTACTGCCGAAGGAAAGGCGAACTTCTCCTGGTGTATGAGCACATGTCAAATGGAAGCCTTGACAAGTACTTGTACAGCTGTGAAGGCGAGAAGCCAACTCTGAGTTGGTCTCGGAGGTTCAACATCATCAAAGACATTGCATCTGGCTTGCTCTACCTCCACGAGGAGTGTGAGAAAGTAGTCATCCACCGGGACATCAAAGCTAGTAATGTGCTCCTCGACAGCGGGTTCAATGGGCGGCCAGGAGATTTTGGCCTAGCAAGGTTGTATGACCATGGCACCGACCCACAAAGCACTCATGTGGTTGGTACCATAGGGTACCTTGCCCCAGAGCTTGGGCGAACAAGCAAGGCAACACCGCTTACCGATGTTTTCGCCTTCGGGACATTCATTCTTGAGGTCGCCTGCGCGCGAAGGCCTATTTTCGAAGAACCAAATGGCAACCATGTTATGCTGGTTGACTGGGTGCTGGGGCACTGGCGTGGAGGATCACTTGTTGATACGGTTGATGCAAGCCTCAGTGGTGACTACAATGTCAGCGAGGTTTGCTTGGTGCTGCAACTAGGGCTCTTGTGCTCGCATCCGTTTGTCAATGCAAGACCCAGCATGCGGCAAGTGGTGGAGTACCTGAGCAAGGAGGTGCCACTGCCGGAGCTCATGCCCGTGAACATGAGTTTTCACATGCTCGCACTGATGCAGAACGACGGGTTCGACTCGTACGTTCAATCATACCCGTCATCCAAGCTAAGCCATAATGACACAACTTCCAGCCTTTCAGAAGATTGGAGAACCTTAAAAGTCTTCCACGAAAGCTAGCTGCACGGTTTGGACCATTTGAGTAGGGAGGACATACCTTGCTTATTGTGACCACATGATCTATGACTTTTCTCACTAAGTAGGGCAACGATGATTGTATTACATTTGTATCTTTCTCCCATATCAAGATAATGTTTTTCGTGCAATTTGAAGTGTTTTATAAGATGGTTAGAACAAATATTAACTAAGTGATCTTTCGCTTGGAATTTATAACTCCATAACGAACATGTTAGTAGCATATGAAAATATTCGAAATCCATGTACTCTTTCTACATCTATTATTTTAATATTTAGCCAATAAAAAGTAGCCACCATGTTAGCTCTCAAAGCCTTCACATTACTAATCAACTAGTGGAATACCCCGCGCGTTGCTGCGAGTTTTGCAGTGAAATGAACAAATGAGTATAAGGCAAACGATGGATAATTCTCAAAACACTTATAATTAATAAGGGTCAATGCTTGGTGAGTGACTGCAGGGAACTAATCAATAACTATATACACGGAAGAAGATTTTGAATAGACACAACTGTTGTCAGCAAAGTAATATATATACTCCTGTGTCACATTTTCAGCAATCCCATCACGTTTGAAGCAATCCCACAATAAAAGTATTTAAAATCATTTTGTTAGCACAACTCAATCCTATTCCTAATCTCGGTCTTACATGCATGAATATATATATAATCTTTTGAAGCCAGCAATCAGCAACAATCTAACGATCCCATGTGAAATAACAAAGGTAAAAAATGGATACAAATACTCAAATCTGTCGACTGAAGCACGCGTAATCAGCAACAAAATTGTAGGCTCCTAGGAATAAAAAATCCTATCTTTGGTGATGGTTTCAGCCTAGGAGGCAGGGTTAAAAATTCTAGAGAAGAATCGCAGTCTAAAGAAGGTCTGATGGCACTTGATTCATCCATTCGGAATATATAGCAGCTGCATGCAGTAGTAAAGACGAAGAGGAGGCTGCGAAATGCTGGCCTCTTTGTATTCTATTTAATATCGGCAAGGTAAGGAGCAAATGGAGTTTAAATGCCATAAAACTGAACCGTTACTTCATTGTAATTAGGGAGTTGGATGCATATATGGTAGTTAAAAGAAAAAGGCAGCTACGACCATTATTCGCGGATGGTGTAACGTGTGGATGGAGTAACGTGCTTTCAGTTGGTTGACTGTTTCTTTGTTGATAGCATTATGTCAAGGGCAGAGAGACGAGAGGACGTGAGGAGAAATCCTGTGAAGTGTACTGTCAGGATGTACTAAAGAAAATGATTCAATGGATGGGATTATTGAGGTGATGTGGCGCAATGAGGATTGAGGTTTAGAAAAATTAGTGGGTATGCCTTATATAGATATTATAGATTGACTTGGGAAAAGAAATAACCAAAACCGCCTTGACCAGAGTCCATGTCAATGAAGCAACATTGGATTGGAGAGAAAAGATGCAAAGCGAGCTGATTTGGTAAATGTTGAGGGCGAAGTAAACCAAATTTTAGTTTAGAGCGTTATCTGGACTACGGCGCAGAATTTTGCGGACATATTCACAGCTTAAACACTGCTGCTATGTACCTATTTATCAATTACCCACCACTGCAACAACATAGCGCTCGTTATGAAATGTGTAAATATTCACGGAAACTGGCAAAAAAATGTTAGTGTTATGATAAACATGTCAACATAGGAGCAGACATTATTGTGGAAAAAATATAAAACAATGGTTGAGTAATACCAAAAGTGGCGACAAATCAAAGACTACACGGTGCATAACATAGCTAGACTTTTACATTAGCCATGGAAATGTGTTGTCATGTTTTAGTTCAAAGTACCTGTCGACAGCTACTATGTCGTTACATACATTGACTACAATGACATGTAAAACTACTTTACCTCAAAGATATGGAACATTCAATACGGGATAGAGATCTAATTAATGTTACAATGGAGTAATAATCAGGGTTACTAAGTGTGAAATTTACAATGACATATACCTTGATTTCCACAATGGAAAGCGGACCAGTTAACCTTTTGTATGAAAGGACCAAAACAATGAGATATATGAAGGGCGAAGGTCTGCAAAATTGTGCGCCGTACATGTTGATCAGCTTGCGACCAAAGACAGCGACTGCACACCAGTTCAAAAAAAAAAGGACAGCGACTGCACTGAAGACTTGCGTCATCCAACCTCGCCAGTCAACTATGGCGTCTCCATGCATTCAAGGCAAGGCAGGGTTCACGTGTCGAAAGAAGGACAAATGCTGTTGGCTGATGATGAAAGGATTTCTGTTGGCTGGATCACACAAGAAACTTGCTTTCCGGGTAACCGCGTGAATGACTGACTTGTTAGGCTTCTTTGACCCTTTTAGGCCCCTCCACAATCTGGTGGTTAATAGTATATCTCCGAAATGTTATACAACTTACAGCATCCAAACCTCGTCCGTCAAGCACGGCGCCACCTACATGCATTGCAACTGGACTTGTTCAGAGCAGCATTGAAAGGTTCACGTGTCAGGGAAGGACAGATTTCCCCGAAAGAAAAAGTTGGCTGGTGACGTTTGTGTTGATTGAATCGACATGTTAAGCTTTTTTAACATGTTTATAGGTTCCTCTAGAAATGTGATCGGTTCAAAGTATTTGAGATATTTCAACCGCTTCACCAGGGCTCCGTACCTGTCACGTTCGATCAATAATGGACGATCGAAGATATTTCGTAGTCAGTATTCAACCTATCCAAACAACCACCTTGTCGTAGACAGGTTCTATCCGTCTACTCACGGCAGCATCCGGGACCAAAATCTTGGAGCCGTATCTGTCCTGAGTTGTAAGCCGCTTGATGTGGGTAGATATTGGGATCAGTCAAGACACTGTAAGAAAATAGAGTTTTAGTCATTAATTTTTAGTGATCAAGAAAATTATCTTTATTAGTCACTAAAAGTGAATCAATAGTGATCAAGTTTAAGATTTTTTATGGATATACGGTTTTAGTGACCAACATTATATATAGTTATCAAAGTTGTGTTGGTTGCTATATAGTTTTAGTGACCAACATATACAATTGTTAGTCACTAAATACATATAGTGACAAGCTTTTAGCCACCAAAATGTGACTAAGGTTGTTAATTAGTGACAAAATAGTTATTGTGCCCAACAATACACATGTAATGACTAAGGGCTCGTTTGGATTGGAGGAAAATTTTTCCTTTCCTACGTTTTTTCTATAAAATTGAACTATTTCCTGTGAAATTCCTGCGTTTCAAAGAAGGCCTAAGTACTTTGGTTATTTTTCGTGTAGTGACAGTTGACGTTTTGAACAACAATGACATCTGAAACGGTGAAACCTGTTGTTTTCAAACTTGGTGAAAAGTTTCAGGGCCTGTTTAGCCACGCACCACTTCCTTCTGAAGCTGCGGTATACTCGGCTCGGTTTCAGAAATGACGTCTCAATATTATTTTTTTTTCGATTTGGACACCCAAGGTGACGAAGACTCTCCTCGCAAAAAAAAAAAAAAAGGTGACGAAGACTCGTGACTTACACGTTGTTCAACGCTGCAATAAACCGTGGAAGATACAGAACGCAGGGCCAGGGAACCTCTACCTACCTTCGTGCTTAATTGCAACGTGCCCAGGTTATTGTATGCACACTTCAAGATATCTCATGATTTTTTCTCAGACTATCCACAGACCGCCTTCGCATTTGCTAAAGGCAACATGTTTTCCCTTGTACGCCTTCTCCTCATCATCTCCCTTGGCCTAATAAACCTTGAATCCTCCATCACCACTGCCGCCGACGACGACCAATTCACCTACTCCGGCTTCAGCGGGTCGAACCTCACCGTGGACGGCACCGCAACCGTCACGTCCAACGGCCTCCTCCAGCTGACCAACGGCACGGCATACCTCAAAGGCCATGCCTTCCACCCGTCTCCGCTGCGCCTCCGTGAGTTGATCAATGGCACGGTACCGTCCTTCTCCGTCTCCTTCGTGTTCGGCATCGTGTCCTCCTACCCCGACTTCAGCGCGCACGGCATGGCCTTCGTCATCGCCCCTACCACCAACTTCTCCGCCGCTCTGCCGGCCAAGTACCTGGGCCTCACCAACGTCCAGAACAACGGCAACGCCAGCAACCACATCTTCGCCGTCGAGCTCGACACCATCCAGAGCGTCGAGTTCAAGGACATCAACGCCAACCACGTCGGCATCGACATCAACGGCTTGCAGTCGCTGCGATCCTACAACGCCGGGTACTACGACGACACGAGCGGCGAGTTCCGGAGCCTGAAGCTCATCAGCCGTCAGGCCATGCAGGTCTGGGTGGACTACGACGGCGAGAAGAAGCAGATCAACGTGACGCTTGGTCCCCTCGGAATGGCCAGACCTCTCCGGCCGCTGCTGTCAACAATCTATGATCTTTCAACGGTGCTCACTGACGTAGTGTACCTCGGCTTCTCGTCGGCGACCGGTCGTGTGAACTCACTTCACTGCGTTCTTGGCTGGAGCTTCGGCGTGAACAGACAAGCTCCTGCAATTGACATCTCCAACCTGCCGAGCCTGCCTCGTGTTGGACCGAAACCACGGTCCAAGGTATTGGAAATTGTTTTACCGATTGTTACTGCAACATTTGTGCTTACCCTGGGCGGTATCATTGTTCTACTGGTCAGGAGACGGATGAGGTATGCTGAGCTACGTGAGGACTGGGAGATTGAGTTCGGGCCGCACCGCTTCTCATACAAGGATCTTTTTCACGCAACTGATGGATTCAAGGAAAAGTGTCTGCTAGGCGAAGGCGGTTTCGGAAGGGTTTACAAAGGAATGCTTCGGAAAACTAATTTGGAGGTTGCTGTGAAGAGGGTATCCCATCAATCAAAACAGGGAATGAAGGAGTTTGTTGCTGAGATAGCCAGTATTGGACGTATCCGGCATCGTAACCTTGTACAATTACTGGGTTATTGCCGGAGAAAAGATGAACTTCTTCTGGTTTACGCCTACATGCCGAATGGTAGCCTTGATAAATACCTCTATGACAATGACATGGATAAGCCAACTCTGACCTGGGCACAAAGGTTCCATGTTATCAAAGACGTCGCGTCAGGATTGCTCTATCTCCACGAGAGGTGGGAGAAAGTGGTTGTCCATAGAGACATCAAGGCGAGCAACGTGCTCCTCGACAAAGACATGAACGGCCAACTAGGAGATTTTGGCCTAGCAAGGTTGTACGACCATGGCACTGATACACAATCCACACATGTTGTTGGTACCATGGGATATCTAGCCCCGGAGCTGGTGCGCACAGGCAAAGCGTCTCCTCTGACCGACGTGTTCGCCTTCGGCGTTTTTCTCCTCGAGCTCACCTGTGGACAGAAACCTGTCAAGGAGAACGTGCAAGGCATCGGGCATACCGCACTGGTTGATTGGGTGCTCCAGCACTGGCGCAACGGATCTCTTATGGCCACGGTTGACACGAGGCTCCAGGGCGATTACAACATTGAGGAAGCAGGATTAGTCCTGAAGCTGGGGCTTCTGTGCTCACATCCCTTTGCCAATGCAAGGCCGGGCATGGGGCAGGTCATGCGCTATCTTGATGGCGTGGTGCCACTCCCTGAGCTGGCACCGACTGATCTGAGCTTCGACGTACCAGCGATGATGCAGACAAGAGAATTTGATATGTCGGGCATATCCTATCCTGACATGGTAACGAGCTTTGGCACAGTCTCCAGCCTATCTGGAGGAAGATAACTAGTCCATGGTGGAGAAGGGAGTAGTATAGAGTTTTTGTTTGTTATCTATATACTCTGATGTGTGCATGTGTAGGGAAACAGGATATGGAGTGCGTATTGTAGTCCACTAGGAAATCGAAGTGATTCAATTAGAGTTGTACCTGTTGTATCACCCTGTGTTTGGCCACGTTTTAAAAAAGAACTAGTATGGCTGCCCGCGCATTTGCGCGAGTTAATTGTTTTCACAACGATAATAGTATAAAATTAATAAACTTGTACGTAATTATTTCATGATATTTTGTAATAAACATTTATATGCTCTCTCCTATGTTTGCATCCCTCTCGCCTGCTCGTAATGATGCTTAGCTAGTTGTCGCCTTGGCTTGTAGTCTGGCTCACTTGTTCCTCTAGTACACTTCTGTCAACTCATTATCTGCCCCGCCTATTTGTCACCCACTCCGGCAAGGGCTGCTACCTTCACGCGTCACCTTCCCCCTTGCCTTCCTACTGGTAAGTTGGTCATCTTATTGTTCAGATTGACGGCTCGTCGCCCTCTCCTTTCAATGCTCTTCCCGTCCTCCTTTCTAACTTGTTTTTCGGTTCTCTCACTCATCCTTACTCTGTCATCATCATAGCTTGTTTTTCAGCTTGCATACTCATAACGTCATAATTTAGCTATTTTAGACCCTTAAAGGTATGGTGGAAAATTAGAAATAAGAATTAGGGATATTTTTAGCTATCTTTTAAAACCCAGATTTAGTTATTTTTGGACTTATAATGAAATGACGGGTAATTTAGAAATAGGTGTGAAGTGTATTTTTGGTTATTTTTTATTATTTCAAATTTAGCTATTTTTTGACTCATAATGGCATGGTGGGTAATTTAGAAATATGTTCAAGGGGTATTGTTTGGCTATTTTTATTATTTCGAATTTAGCTATTTTATAAATATTTTAGGGGGGTTTGTGACTAATATCTTTATAATGGCAGTGGTGGGTAATTTTCTCTTTTTATTTTCTTAGATTAATGTAGGAATTTTTAGCATTTTAGAGCGAACATGGTGGCTCGTTTTTGTCGTCAATTATATATATAATAGATGACTACGGGTACGACCCATATGTCCGAATGATGTCCAACTAGTTGATGATGCTGAAGTATTTGCTCTTACTTAGGCTACACGCTTATTTGCCTAGCATGGTGTCGAGGTGTGGAAACCACGGCAAATGGGGGCCTTACACGGCCTCCCTTTGAGATTCGAAGGGGAGCGAACGGTTCTAAGTGTTGGACGCGGTCGAGAGAGAGGGAGAGCGCAAGCGTTTACCCAGGTTCAGGCCACCCGAAGGTGTAAAACCCTACGTCCTGCTTGTCTGGTATTGCTCAAGTGTTGTGTGTTGGTTTCATGTACAAGGCACTCCCTTTTATAGTGCAAGGAGAGGCCAGACCCGTTCATGGGCTGTTATGAGGGCGCCGGTTGGCAGCCCTTCTCCGCCCGAGATGCCGGACGTCTATTCTAATGCAGCGGGCTTCACTCGTCCTGGCTTCATTGTTCGGACGACTCCCGACTTCTTGCCTTGTCGTTCGTACAGCACGCGCGCAGCAGCCGGGGCGGTGTGGCGCGGAGAGCCAGATGCATCGGACGGCCCGTCGATTCGAGCGACGCACCGTACGGTGGCAGGCGGCGCTCGTCAGCCCACGCCCCCTCTGCCAGCCCAACAGTACGCTACAGGGCTACGACTGGTCGGGTCACGTCCATCAGTCGCGGCCCTACGGGGCGCGCACGCGCGCCCCGCGCATTGAAGTCCAGCGACCCGCCCGCGCGGCCGCGCGGGCTGTCGCTGGCAGGTGGGACCCTCCTGCGAAGGATCCCCGCGCCCCGGATCCGCGTGCACTGTAGCCGCACGAAATCCTGGGGCGTCTCGTCGAGCCGCGGCGCTATTAAGGCACCGCGAACAACCGCCGCCACGCGTCGGGCTACCACAGGCTCGCGGGACCCCGCCCTTATCCGCGTCCCGCAGGGGGTCGCACAAGTGGCAGGGCGTAGCCACGTGGCAACGCCGGGTGGCTCGCGGCCGCGAGCCATCCGAGAACCCAGCGCTCCGCGCCTGCCTGCTGGGCTAGCTCGGCCCATTTAGCGCACGGCTGTCTTCCCCGGCCCAAGACGGGCTTGGGCCGGCCTTTGGACCGGGGGAGTGGGGACCCTGGTTCCCAGTACACCGACACATGGTCATTAGGAAAGTCGGATGTCGATCGGATGCATGTGATCGTACCTATAGCATCGCTCTTTTAAAAATCACAATTTGAACTCTTCAAATCAATATTGTAGGGGGTCCATATGTTTTAGGTAATGGAACACGTAACGGCCATTTGACTAATTCGGTGCATGTGACCATTATTCGTTAGTCGCTAGGTGATAGCATTCCGGTGAAAAGATCATAGTAGTTATTGAAGGAATGGCTTTAAATAATAAGCAAAAATATCATAGGTGATATTGAAGTAAAATTCATAAATCATTTTTAAAAATAAATGTAGATAAACACCTACATTTGGCATTGCAAATAGGGTAATACAATTTTAATGATATAAATTTGTAGAATAAGAGCATCCACAACTTCCTATTCAGATAGAGAAAATGAAATCAAACTGAAATTTGGAGTCCCAATCGTAGTGTAAACAACATGAGGGTACTATCATATCACTATCTGCAAGTTTAGGTTAAATGATGTGTACAATCCAATATAAAATCAGAGAAAAGACTGAAAGAGGAAATGTATACACTATCTTCCTTTACATTTGAGGAGATGATGCTTGAATTTCTTGTCCCATTTCGAAAGGGGTACTTTTGTTGATTCTTGATACATGCATTTTCTATGACCACAAACATAAGGATGAGATGTAACTTTTTTTGTCTATGAAACCCATGGAACAAGTAGGAAATTTGATTAATTAAATTCTACTCCTAACCAAAACATTGTTGAGAATTAATCATTTATGGTGATCTAAAGATCAAACACATGAGATAGGCTAAGAATGTGTCAAGTTGTTACGTGTGGAATCGGCACAGATTAGGTACCGATTATTGAGGATCTTAGTGAACCTTTTTATCGCTTTTGTCTGATATCGTCTATCATTATAGAAGCATTTATCTGATCTTCTGCGCACCAGAAATATTTCAACTGATCAAGACATCTGGAGGCAAGGTGCTAATTCAGCTCAATACTTGGAACAAAATCTTACAAGACACGAATGGGACACATCCCAACGCAACCAATATTCAGGTGGCTCTGGCCTTCTTCCTAGAAACGGAAGCATGATATACCTTTTTAGCTTCTGCAGAATGAACACTAGAAGTCACACGAGATACATGTGAGTTGTGCAATTTACTAATATGAAGTTCTGAGGCACTTAAGCATAAGATGTAACTTTGTTAAAAGATGTTAGTGATCCACTGGCATTGCTCACAACATCCTAGACCTTTTCAACAATCTTATATCTTAGAAATAAAGTAGTAGTTCCATTTATTGTCCATTAATTTGTCGTGGACATTATCATACTTATGTACTAGAATATATGGACGACAAGAACTGCTTAGATTTTAAATGATATCGGGCCACATAACACTTTTTGAGATAACTTCGCCGTATATGTGTATCGTCGATCATTCCATTAATGCTTTTATCTGTGTATGTGCATGTGCTTAATATTATGTTCTATTTGTTTGTGTTCTTGATTTGTTTGTGCATGGGAGCAAAAGTGGTTGTTTATTCTGTATTCATGCACAAGCAAAACGTGTGTCTTTTTGTTTGGTTTGCTTACATGTCCTCCAAGTGTGTTGCAGACAGGGCCGGTCTTGAGATTTCAGGGGCTCGGGGCGAACCTAAATGCCAGGGGGGGCTCTATATAAGAATCAAATTTTCGCTCACACATACATATAAATATAAATTTCTATTGCAAGTAAAGTGAATAGTGGATCACAAAAATATTGATATACAAGTGTCTGTACATAATTGTTACCTTAAAAGTTTGTTCTAACCTTTCTAGATGCGAAATCGTTGATAATCATATCGATGTCAATCTCGTCCAACAGTTTCTTCTCAATGCATAAAGTGGCCAAGCCGTTCAACCGTTCTTGAGACATTGCAGACCTTAAATAATTTTTCAACAACTTCAACTTTGAGAAGCTTTTTTCAACTAACGCCACAGTCACAGGCACGGTAAATAAGATCCTATATGCAATAGAAATATAAGGATAACAATCCATTTTTTGTGATGTACTCAAACATCTCCATAGCAGACATTGATGTTTCTGGCAAACTTAACCTCATAACCCTCAACTCGGAGATATGCTACCCATTTGAAAGAAATAAACAAGTGGAAAGCATCGATCAAAGGGGGCTCAACTTTGGAGGAAGTGAAGCCCATCACCATGCGGACCGTGACGGCGAGATCGTCACGCCGTCCGTTCCAGTGGGCAGAGGCAGCCGCAGCGGCAAGCCGCCGTCGACGTCTAATCAGGGAGGAAGAAATTCGGGTGGAGAAGGAAGATCAGGCGAGAAGGGATGCAGATTACATTCAACGCATCCACGGAGTTCGTAGCAACCACGCACCAGGTCTCCAAGATCATGCTAATCAAGATCAAGGACCTGTGAAGGGTCGTTTCTGGGTGCAAGATGACGACTCCGACGACGACCTCGACCCAACGGTGCAAATCGTCAAGGACGCCATGGCGGCGGGGTACTCGATCGAGGATCTAGCTGGGTGTGTCGACCTCAGTTGATCCCAGCAACGGACACTGCACGAACGGAGGTGCGTAATTCTTCTTTGGATGCAGGCACGCCGGCAGCGACAAAAATCATCGAACAAGTTGTCGAACGGATCCGCAACTCCAAAACCAAAGTCAAGCCATGGCGAGGGCCGCTACCCAAGCCTCGTTCATCACCAGCAATGACATTGGGGGACTTTCTTCCAAAGCAGTTTGGCTCGGCGGAGGTGCCGCCGGGAAAGCCATCAACGACGGCGGCGATCCATCGACTAGCGCGATCTGATCCGGTTTCCCCGCTACTAGACGCTTCAAAATTTGAAATCAAGGGCCCATTGTCAGGTGGCCCATATAGGACAAAGGAGCGGGCAAAACACTACCCCTGCCCTCACGAATTCCGTTCGTGCTACCGATCGAAATTCGAAGCAAACCCTAACCGCCGCACCTACGCATCCGTCCTCATGGCTGGTGGTGGCGATGGGAAGAGTGGCGGCACGGAGGGAGGGAGACAGGCGGCGGCGAACAACAGCGGTGGTCCAGGTCGTGGTGGAGTTGGGAGAAGCTTCCCCTACCGTACGTACAAGCCACGCTATCATGGCGGCGGGCGCGGTGAAGCCGATCGCTCCGGCAACTATGGCCGGGGCGGTGGCCGTGGTGAAGTTGATCGCTCCGGTGATTTTGGCCGGGGCGGTGGCCGTGGTGAAGTCGATCGCTCCGGTGACTACGGCCGGGGCGACGGATACCGTGGTCGCGGCGGTGATCGCGGCGACGGCAGGGGGTTCCCGCGTGGCCGCCATTCTGGCGATCGCGGTCGCGGGAACGGCTACCACAGGAGAAGGGAGGAAGAACAGCAAGATGAATCAAACCAACCAAGTGCTGAATTGGGAAAAAAGAGAACTGCAGAGCAAGATACGGACCAGTCACATGGGGAAGGAAAAAAACAAAAAGAGGAGTTATGCTGCGATGTGTGTGAGGAAGAACACATGACTCCTGATTGCCCATTCCTAAAAGCACCTAAACCTCATGCAGTTTTCTGTGGTATGGCTGGGAAAAAGCTCGGGTTCTTCCAAATTCCTCAAGATGGTCCCGTAGGGAAAGCTCCCAAGAAAGAAATCGCGACGGCGTTTATCACCATCAAAGAGGGCAAGATCACACCGGAATTAATCAAAAGCGAGCTGACTCGCTTGATTCCGGTGAAGTGGACGTGGAATGTACAGACACATGGAGAAGGATTTCTTGTTCCTTTCCCATGTCAAGTTGAACTCCAAAGAATGGTGGCCGCAAGGTTCATTCACACTCTGAACGGCGAAGGAATCATGATTGTAGGGGAATGGGACCAGAAGATAGAACCACAGGAATACTTGAAGAAAGTGTGGGTCAACATCTATGGTGTGCCATATGAAATCAGATCATTTCTCTCATTGTGGGCCGTCGGCACAATTCTTGGCGCTACACTGAAAATGGACATGAAGTACACAAGGAAGATGGGAGTAGTACGCATTCTTGTTGGCCGTATCTGATGTGGAGGACATACCAGATGCTACCGACATCGTAGTCGGGGAGGGTGTCTATGAAATCTTCTTCAAAGTTGATAAAATTTTCAAGGAAGGAGTGTGGATGAATTATCATAATACTAAAAATGATCGGGATGATGGAGGGAAAGACGATGAAGACCAAGAGGAGGAGGACATGCTCGACGATGAAAGCAAAGAGGAGGCGGCCAAAGGTAGTGACACACATATGGAGGATGCCGACAATGATGGGTCAAAGGAGGCAGACAAGGGGGATAATACTGAAGGAGCTACAGAGGCAAAGGTTCAAGATATAGTCCAACAAGTCTTGAATAAGGCCATGGATATGCTCTTCACTGAAGTGGCGGATAAAGTTCTCGCCGAAGATGACCATCACGAACTTTGTGGGCAGCAACAACTGGAGGCAGAGGAGTCACTTGAGGTTGTGGAGATGCTTGAGGTCGAGGACAAGCAGAACACTACAATAACAAATTCTCGTGAAGACTTACATGTGGCTGGCACTAATGCTGAGAGTGCCATTCTTCCTGTACTTGTCCCGGTAGAAGAAATCAGAGTTGAGCTAAATGACAAAGCATTAGAAAATGAGGGAAATCCTGCAGTTGAGGCTGAGTTCGTGACTGCACACACTGACAGTGAGGACTTTGCAACTGGACTGCAGGTTTCTGTGTGTGAATCAAAGCCAAGTATGGACATGCACAGTCCGGCACAGATGTTTGATGGAGCATGCGGATTGGCCGATGTGGTGACTGATCTGGATGAGCGTCATGCGTGCGCCTCCCCCATCCAGCAGCCTCTGCATACTCCATCAGAGGGTGTCGCGCTGAGCTCGCCCTCGACACCTGCTGGGCTGCGGATTCTTGGTGCCACCTATGGCACGCCTGGCAACCCACAGCCTGTTATTCAGATAGCGGGGACCGAAGTGATCATGCAGAATGTTCCAAGCACCGACGCTGAAGCAAATCATAGCACGGGAGGGATTATTCTTGTTCGGGCACCTGCAGTGGTTGAAGCAAAAATGCCGGAGCAGGCAGTGGCCTCGATCGAGGAAAAAGACACTAATGCTAATATGAACTTTCATGTCCTGCCTCGACGTGCACTGCAGGAACTGTGCAAGCAAAATGGTATTCGAGCTAACATGAAGAATAAACAGATGGCGGATGCCCTCCTTGAGCTTTCTCACGACAAGAGGGGCGTGGTGGAGCAGCAGTTAGATGTGCCAACCAAGGAAGGTGACATCTTCGTTGTACCAGGACAGGATGCAAATGGGCGCCGCTCAAGCACAAGGGTGCAGGGCGATGAGGACGTGATGGAGAAGGCACAACGGCTTGCAGCTATACGCAATCTGGATACAGGTAAAAACCAATCCTTCCTTTCTTTACCTGCCAAACTTATTACCTCAAATATAAGTAATCTAGGTATATCTATGGGTAGAAGTGACAAAGAAATTCTCCATTCTGTTATTTCTATTAAAAATATTGAGGTAGATAGATTGTCTGTATCTGCTAAGACGTCTAGATCCAAAACAAATTATGCTCCCTTGTGTTCAAAATCCTTATCTTCTAATACTAATGGAGATGAGGATGATTTGGACCAACTCGACATGACACTAAGTCAGATATGCCGAGACCTAAACAATGACCTCGAAGATGGTTTAGATCACATACTCGATGATCTAGGCGCAGTTCAAAGAAAGAAAAATCAAACAGACACATTGGCAAGGGAAAGGTTTCTCACCTGATCAAAAAGCCAATGACTCCTTCTAAACTAGTTATAAAATGAAGGGCATTTTTTGGAATACCAGAGGTCTAGGAGACTTGGGTAAACACAATAGGTTTGCTGATTTTGCTAAAGAACATCGTCTAGATTTCATAGCTCTCATGGAAACAGGTAGAAATAACTTCTCTAATTCTTTTCTCAATCATTTAGCTGGTGGTTTAGATTACCTGGGGCATTCCATGCCGCCCAAGGGCAGATCAGGGGGCATGCTTCTTGGGGTTAACTTGGCGGTGTTTGATGTGGGTGCCATCGATGAAGGGGATTTTTACTCAAAATTCCTTTTAAAGAATAAACAAGATGGCTTTACATGGGCTTTATACTCGGTATATGGACCTGCTCAAGATGACCAAAAAGCTCAGTTTCTCACTGAGATGGCTCATATAGGAACCATGGAGACACATCCGATGATCATTGGTGGAGACTTCAACATCATGAGGCGTCCGAAGGATAAGAACAATGATAACTTCTGTCCCCGGTGGCCTCGTCTATTTAACTCAATTATTGATACTCTTGAGTTGAGAGAAATAGAGATGTCAGGTCGACAGTATACATGGGCAAATGATCTAGACCCACCAACTTTTGAGAAGCTTGATCGGGTTCTCATAAGTACAGAGTGGGAAACAAAATATCCTAGAGCATCAGTTGAAGCCCTTGACAGAGGTAAATCTGATCACACCCCTCTATTTTTAAATACTGGCACAAGAACTCAAGAGGGCACCCACCACCAATTCAGATTCGAGTTGGGATGGCTGATACGTGATGGTTTCTTTGATATGGTAACCAACATGTGGCAGCAAGATCATGGTGGGAGAAATGCCATGGAGGTATGGCAAAATAAAATAAGGGCCCTCCGACAATACTTACGAGGCTAGGCAAAACATACTTCTGGCATTCTCAAGAAGGAGAAGCAACAGATTATACAATTGATAGACGGGCTCGATAAAAAGGCAGAGAATACTATCCTAACACCAAATGAAATAGCTCTAAAGCACTACCTTAATGAAAGACTTGCTCACATGCTGAAAGAGGAAGAACTCAAATGGTATCAAAGAGCTAAAGTAAAAGAGCTTCTAGAAGGAGATAATAATACTCAATATTTCCATCTAGTAGCAAACGTCAAACATAGGAAGAGTCGCATCTATAAATAGGAGGATGGGAAAGGCACGATACTTGGTGATGCCAATCTCAAACGGTATATCACAAACTACTACAAAGGTCTCTTCGGCAAACCAGAGGACAATACTTTCACTCTGGTTGAGACAAAAATTGATGATATACCGCAGGTTAACGCTCAAGAAAATGAGATTCTCATTGCTCCTTTTCAAGAAGAGGAAATAAAAAGGGCAATATTCCAAATGGAGCATAATAAAGCTCCAGGACCAGATGGTTTCCCAGCTGAATTCTATCAAGTTTTTTGGGAAGTCATCAAACAGGATCTCATGGCTTTGTTCGCTACCTTTCATGAAGGGAAGTTAGCGACTCATAGTCTAAACTTTGGGATAATCACTTTACTTCCCAAGAAAGGGGATGCTATCAAAATACAAGACTACCGACCTATTTGTCTACTCAATGTCAGCTTTAAGATACTAACTAAAGTTGCCACTAATAGGATCGGTGTGGTCGCAGAGAAAGTAATCCGCCCTTCTCAAACGGCATTCATGCCTGATCGAAATATAATGGAAGGTGTAATAATCTTACACGAGACCATTCATGAATTACATAGAAAGAACCAAAATGGGGTAGTTATCAAAATTGATTTTGAGAAAGCTTATGATAAAGTGAAATGGTCTTTTCTGCAACAGACCATGAGAATGAAAGGATTATCAGAAAAATGGTGCCAATGGATACAATATTTTGTATCTGGGGGACATGTAGGGATAAAAGTCAATGATGATGTTGGTCCTTACTTCCAAACACACAAAGGGCTGAGACAAGGCGACCCACTCTCTCCAATTCTTTTTAACTTGGCTGCAGATATGCTATCTGTTCTCATAGAGAGAGCCAAGGGAGGGGTCAGGTGGCCGGAGTTGTTCCACATCTTGTTGATGATGGGTTGTCAATACTCCAATATGCAGACGACACCGTCATTTTCATGGATCACAACATAGAGCAAGCAAAAAATATGAAACTTTTTTTGTGTGCTTTCGAACAACTATCAGGCCTTAAGATAAACTTTGAGAAGAGCGAGATTTTCTGCTTTGGAGAGGCAAAGGAGTACGAAAGCCAATACACACAATTATTTGGGTGTGAAATTGGCGCTATGCCTTTTCATTACTTGGGCATTCCTATGATCCATAGAAAACTAAGAAACAGTGAATGGAAAAGGGTCATAGAAAGGTTTGAAAAAAAGTTGAGCTTGTGGAAAGGTAAGCTTATGTCTGCAGGAGGACGACTAGTGCTTTTGAATGCAGTTTTGAGTAACCTTCCTATTTTCATGATGTCTTTCTTCGAAATACCCAGCGGTGTCTTGAAAAAATTGGATAATATTCGTTCTAGGTTTTTTTGGGAAGGAGACAGCCACAAAAAGAAGTATCACCTTGCAAAATGGGATATACTATGCCAACCCAAAGATCAAGGTGGACTTGGAATAACAAACCTTCATATAAAGAACACTTGTTTACTCAGCAAGTGGCTCTATAGACTTCTTAATGAAGATGGGGTATGGCAACGTTTGCTAAAAAATAAATACTTCAATAGCAAATGTCTTACCCAAACACAAGGCAAACCAGGAGATTCTCACTTCTGGTCAGGCCTAATGAAGGTTAAGGATGAGTTTCTAAAATGGGGACACTTCCAGGTCGGGGACGGAAACCAAATTAGATTCTGGAATGATGCTTGGTTGGATAATACACCACTAAGCGAACAGTATCCTGCATTGTATAATGTTGCCAGATGGAAACATATTACGGTGAAGGAGGTCTTTCGTACCATTCCTCTGAATTTAAATTTCAGGAGACCGATTGTAGGGAGCAAATTAATAGATTGGAACAACATGGTTTCAAAGTTAGTCAACGTGAGACTCACTGGTGAAATAGATTTGTTCAAATGGAATTTACATGCGAATGGCAAATTCTCTGTCAGTTCGATGTATAATACAATGTTGTTACATTCTAACCCTGTCCCCACAAAGAACTTATGGAAGATTAAACTTCCTCTTAAAATAAAAATCTTCTTATGGTACCTAGTAAAAGGGGTCATCCTGACAAAAGATAATTTGAGAAAAATAAAATGGAAAGGTAGCCCCAAATGTAGTTTTTGCAACCAAAATGAAACTATCAATCACTTATTCTTTCAATGTTATATTGCTAGGTCCATTTGGAGAATGATTAACATTATCACGGGCCTTACTGTGCCGCATGATATTAATCATATCATGGCGGGTTGGCTCTCTTCAAAGGGGGTTAAAGAAAAAAAACTAATCCTTGTAGGAGTGGCGGCTATGTTTTGGTCGATATGGCTATGCCGAAATGATATTGCTTTTAACAAAAAATCAAATGTTACTTTAATGTAGGTAGTCTTCAGGGGCACATACTGGTTTCGCTTTTGGAGATTGTTGCAAAAAGATATCTACAGGGAGGAGGTGGTGAATACGTGCCATATGTTGGAAGTAATAGTTATGAGCATGTTTGCCAAACATGGATGGCCGTGGCATACTAGGCTTGATGTTTAGTCTTCATTTGAGTCTTCGATTCTCAAAAACTTTGTAATAATGTTACTCTTATGGGCTGTATGCATCTTGATGCAAAAGGCCGGATATTTTGTCCTTTGTCTAAAAAAAAGATCATTTAACTCAACATCAGATGAACCATCTGCACGAAAATGTTTTAGCAAATTCAGTGCAAAAAATTAGCATATACATACCTCCAACTCCAACCCTCCCTGTTCAGCGCAGTCAGGCGAAGCGAAGAAAGGCCTTCCTGGACCGGAGATCATGGTGCAACATATGGCAGCGCGGCCAAGATCACGCAGCGATTGTCCATCACCGGCGATCAGCGTTTCGGCGATTTGCGTCATGTGTCGTTGTATGTGGCGCAAAGAACAGCAATGCCAGGCCCCTCATCGACTGCTATTGCCGTATTGGGCAAGAAACTGCAGGCAGCCGTGGATCATGCCTGATGGGCCAGCTGGAACTTCCAGACCACTATTTTATTGACGTGCTCATGGAGTGGGATTTGTACGTCTTTCCTTTCAAGCATGAATGTTTACATAAGTATGTGTAGATTTTTTGTGGGCATATTTGGTGTATTGTGCCCTCTAGTAATAATATTTTAATTAATTTATGACCAGTAATATGAGTTATTTATCCTGCATACTTGTTTGTGTTGTGTTGACAGAAAATAAAGGGGTGAATGAGTGAGTGAGGTAATTTATGGTTGAGAAGATAAATGGAAATCTCAAATATTCAGCAAGACCTGTGATATTTGAAACCAGAGCATAAGAATCTTGAGAGAAAAAGTTGGAGAATGTAAAATAAATCAGGAGTTTCTTCCTCGGAGCATTATATAAAGGAAAATTCATGGAATTTTTTTTAGAAGTATTTATTCATGGATTAAGAAGAAAACTTGCTCGTACAAATTGAAAAGTTGCAGTGGGCTGCCGCCTAGCTAACTTCTTGGGCTTTGGTTTGCAATAGCTAGTCGTCTTAACTTTCCAAGTATATTTTCTCCACTAAAAAAAAGTAATATTTCTCCAGAAGACAATGTATAATGGATTGGATACGGTTATATGACATGCAGGGTACCCTTACGTGCCCCCTGGAACTAAAGTAGGGCAGCATATAAACTTACTCGTTACTTCATTAGATAATACAGTATAGGTTTAGTGTTTAAACAGATTGAGTAGGCCTCATAGACATTTGTTAGGGCCGAAAATTAAAGGCACAAGTTCACAACGTACACAAATTTAATCATGACGATGGCCTTGTTGCAAATACAAGCAAATTCCGCCGTCACGCAGCCGGGAGACAGACTGCGCCCCTTCCCACAACACGACCAACCCTTGGCGATAACTTCTGCACTTTGCGAAAGGGGCTATACCCTAGTGGTTACAAGAGCCATAATAGAACTTCATGTCTTGGGTTCGACTCTTCGTGAGAGCAAATTTTCTAAAATTTAACGGTGTTGTGCTTTCAGCGATATGCGACGTGGCCGTCGACGGTGAGGCGTCAGTGGTGACTTTGTCAATCTCAAGGATTTGCCAGCTCAGTCTTCGAAGATGCTCATAGAGATAGAGTTTGTGTTTGTGCGTTCGTAGGAGTAATCTGTAACGAAAAAAAAATCCTCCACTCCAATCCCACGGTAATAGTGCGTCGTGTGTATGCAACGTCGTAGATGCGCTATCACGATGCTCATAGAGATAGAGTTTGTGTATATGCGTTCATAGGAGTAATCTGTAACGAAAAAAAAATCTCCACTCCAATCCCACGGTAATAGTGCGTCGTGTGTATGCAACGTCGTAGACGCGCTATCACCAGTGATCACGTCCCCTCGCCCTCCCTCGCTATATATCGCCAACTCCTACACTCTACTCCCCACTTCGCCATTGCTTCGGTGCTCCCCATTTCGCCTGCAACCACCACGATCGACGACGATGGCAGCGCACTAATGTGCCAGCATCATCTGGTGACACTTCGACTAGAATTTGTTATATGAAGGGCCCTTTGGAAGGACATTTATAATTAAGGGGCCCTTTGAAAGGACATTTATTAAACATTTGATCCTCGAAGAAAAGAACGAAGAAAAGAACGAGGCTCTTCGAAGAAAAGAAAGAGAAGCCAATAGGCGACACAAGCGACCCGGCCGCCAGCGACTCGAGGGCGGCTCCCCTCCCCTCCAGCGGCCTCTCTGGCGCCGGTAGGTGGGGGGAGCGGGCCTCCCGCGCATCCGGGGCGACTTCCCTACCGTGGAGCGATGGGGGCGACCCCCCTCTCACCATGGCTAGGGTTAGGGTTCCTCCAATGCGGCAGGTTGGGTGGAGAAGGAGGTGTCGTCAACGACGGCGGCAACTTCCCCGACCAGACGAATTGGAGGATTTGGTGTCGAGTCGGCGATGACGAAGTGGAGGCGACATCGCCGACGAACTTGAATAAGGTACTCCGGCTCTTACTCCATGGCGCGGAGGTCAGGTATGGCCGAGACGTAGGGCTAGTGAGTAGGGCGGTGGGCAATCGGATTTACCCGACATTTCGGGTCGGGTAGTTCGGGTTTTCTGAATTTCGGGTTTTTAGAATTGGCACCCGAAATCAACCCGAAAAAAGGAGAAACCCGAAAATTTGGGCACCCGACATTTCGGGTTCGGGTTCGGGTACTCCCGAATCACCCGAGAAGCTGATGTCGGCCGTGGGGAGCCGAGCTCGAATGTCGGGCATGGAGAAGACGCCGCCGGATCCACACCATCCCGCCTCGATCCATGCTGCACAAACTCGATCCGCAACGCCGGGACGGAGGGAGCTTGCTGGGGAAGGGAGGGAAGCAGGCAGCGCTCCTCGCACCAGCAAGATCTAGGGGCAGCGCGGCGAATGCGTCGAACGCGAGGGCTGCTCGTTGGGGAGGAGGAAGAAGGAGAGGCGGGGCGATGCGGATTGGGGAGAGCTGGAGACGGAGAGCAAGCGGAGGTGCAAGGCTGGCCGAGGCGCGGCTTGCAATTGGCATCGACAAGTGCAACGGGAAGATAAGGTGTTGCGGACTTGCGACAGTTGTTTGCTATCGATACTCGATAGGCTAGGACGCTAGGTTAAGGTTCATGTGATTTTGTCGGCTGTGAGCCAAAATCTGTATTTGCCTATTTGGGTTGGGCTGAAAGTGGAAACATATTTGATGGGCTGCTGATTTCAAGTAAATCGGGCTAATCGGGTACCGGGACTCCAGACCCGAAATGGCTGAACTAAATTTGGGTTTTCACATCCAGTACCCGAGATTGCACCCGATTTTTCGGGTTTCGGGTTGTTCGGGTTCGGGATCGGGTTTTCTCGGGTTCGGGCTTTAGGCTCGAGTTTCGTGCCCAGGGCTACTAGTGAGGTTAGGTCTAGATGGAGTCCTAGGTTGGTTCAGTGTTTGGGTCCGAGTCTAGTTTGATAGGTTTAGGGTTCTTCGTTCCTCGATGGTTCGATTGGTCTCCTTTGTTCTCCTACTCCTGTGCGCTGGTGTGTGTGCGGATGCAGTGAAGATAATCTCTCCTCCATGGCTTGAAGCAAGGCGACGGCCGAAGTGCTTACAGATCGAATATTAGTTCGGGTTCAATCCGTTTTGGACATAGTTTTAAGATGGTGCCTGTTACGGCTTTTTCAAAGTTTGTCCCCTTGGCTTTCGGTGGAGGAGTTGATGATCGACATCGGATTCAGATGCTCCTGGCTGATTCATGGAGTGGTGACGGAGGATTTTTCTGGTTCAAACTAAGGAAGAAGATGAATAGTGGTGAGGCCTGGTTTGTAGGTTCTTGTTTCTGCAAGATCCTGGTTGTAATAGGGGATGTAATCAGTTTCAAATCTTAATATATTTCCCCTTTTGCAAAAAAAAAAAGTGCCAGCATCATCAAACTTACAAGTCCAAGTGATGCACAAAGTGGTCTTCAAGGTGACACCTTGACTAGAATTTGTATATGAATGTATAATGTCCAATTAAATTTTCTCGATGAATCCAATAGTGTTGATCTTACATCGACAATCTGCATAAATATTTGAGTAAATTTCTCAAACTGTAAAGTACATACATGGATGGTCAAAGTTGTAACAGCTTGACAGTTTGACTAGCAAAATTTCTAAAAATACATAACATCTTTGACCCCTCCCAGTCCCAATACTACTACTTAAATAGTTTCGTACATAATTTTTTTGATAAAACCCCATGAAAACCTAACTTTGTAAGCTCTATGGCCATGCAACCGCTTTGATCCACACCCTGCGAATATACCAGAACATTCTCTCCACTGACAATCGATAGCCATAGTATAACACTATCAAACTCAGCCATCCTAACACAACAAATGCGCATATTGTGATTTTCATTCAATTTTCCTGACATGGATCTCAAATCTCAACCATACCAAATTTTGTACAATCGGTTAGCAATTCAGTACCAACTATTGGATAACGAAGCACCATGCCAATATATTTGAATTTATACATCACCAATATTTTGCCCGCTACATAAGAGTAAGAAGCATATACCGATGCAAGCTCAAAACAAATTAAGATGCAAGAAAAGGAATGTGACCCTCACCCTTTCGGAATTGGCAGCATATCCTCTTTAGGCCTCTTGCCAATCCAATCGACATCAAGAATGACATACGGGTCTCAGGCTCTCATCAATTGCTTTGCATCACGTGTAGTTTTAGAGTTTAAGGGCATTTCAATCCCTAGTCTCATTGTCAAACAGCAACGGACCACACAAAGTTTACATGAATGTACGTTAAGTTCTCCACTAGTTCAAAAACCATATGCAAAAGTTGAACTACCCTATTACACGCTCTCAGAGTGGAAGTTTTATGGGATATTCATATAAACGCCCTTGTCCATCTTGTTTGCCACAGACAGCTACATTAGCAGACAAACTGTCTTCTTCATATGGTTCGTCAGTGAAGGTGTGAAAGTTTCCAATTCTACCATTTTTGCAGCGGGGTGCAGTACTATCTAATTTCTCATAACTGCTTCAAACCTATCCACTGTATATTGCGACAATATAAGGAATTCCTCAATTTCAACAGACTCCAAAGCACAACACAGAAGTGATGATATTTAGAGAAACATGCTTTTACAATGGCTTTTTTTTTAGGGCAGCATGCTTTTACAATGGCTAGGATTTGTTCTTTGATAAGCTGGAATCTCTCTCCATGCTTGTTTGGCTACAGTACAGTCAAAGAACTAATGGTTTGCTGATTAAAGTTCATTACAGAAAAAGCATCTTAAATCAGTCACCTGCACTCTTGAGTAATCCTTTTTCCTATTGTTGTTCTTTGCCCGCAACCTTCACCAAGTGTAGTGGACTACGAAAAAACAAAATTCAACTTCCCCTTCTACATAGTCACATTGTTTGTGTTTTCCTTAAAGAAAGCAACGCTATTGACCTATTCTAGGCTTGACATTTAACTTCCCATTATTAGAAACCTTAATTATCCGAATGGAAGTCATTTAAATGTTCATTAGAAACATTAGTATCACCACTTCATACAAGTACATACATTCATGCACATTTTGCAAAACTGTAAACAACATTGTGAACCATCCAAACTTGTATTTATTAGCCTCCCAACAATTCATTTTATATAAACGGGTTGGGCGCAACCAAGTTATTATGACCAGAAAACCGATCTACCTTTGAAGAATGAATCAATTCGTGAATATTACAGAAGTTTGGTCGCACACTGCATGTTGCAAAACATTTGTTAGAGATGTAAGAGGCACTAAAACACAGCAAAGTCGCCACAATAAAGAAGACTAAATGAGTACAAATGACTTGGAAACTTGCACTATATTTAAGACTTAAAATGTTTAAACTTGTACTAATAAATGTTAGGGTCGGAAGAGGAAAGAAATATTGATAGCACACCAAGAATTTTGTTTGGAGCTAAGATTACACATTTATGAACTAGATGAAACCTCATGAGATGTTTTTCTAAGACCGCAAAGCATTTTGCTCCTATATTAGTTTATAGCATAATATCACAATTATATAACTACACTAACTTCACATTGAATCCGTGCCACATGGTAAGACGATCCTACAAAGCTATAACAAACATTTTGCATTTGTCCTAACAAAATACATGTGTTTTGTTTGGATATTCTAGTGTCTTCTCACAATAATTTCTTATTTTCCAATACTCATTAAATATATTTTTTAATAGAAAAGATAGAATAGGAGCTAGGAGATATATGAAAGTGACATTATTAGATTCAAATATGGAAGTCTATTTGTAAGTTTTCTCTTAACATTTTCTTTTTACAATATAACGTTGTGGACAGTTGCAATATCCCAAACACCATGTTTCATGACCAAGAGAGTACAATAACATGCATGAATATGTCGAGTTTATTATTATTTCTGAACAGGTAGTTAGGTCAATGCTGCAATTGAATATTCAGCTAAAATTATGTTACAAACATGTATTTCCTTTGTCCTTGGTAGACGTGTTGTGAAAATGCAGAAACCACCCCATATGTCACTTTGTTACTACCCCCCCCCCCCCCCCCCCAACTAGTTTTGTGGCAATATCTACTCCTCCTACTGATTTGGTTGCTAGTACGTTTTACTGATTTAGTTCGTTTTCAATTGTTTTGATTATCCGGTGGAGTCATCATCTAATTAACAAACTTATCGGAGTGTAATTTTCTTACGTTTGGAACATTCTGCCAAAAAACTGCGTCCTAGAGCTTATATGTTGTCACACACCGATCTTTGCTATTTGTATATTAATCCATGGCAGCACGATGAATAGACCTTTTTTTAGACGGAGACGATGAATAGAGGACTTTTTTTATTTTTTAATCTTTTTTAATTAATATTTTAATAATAACTTGACCGAAACTAAATTTGCAAATCTAACCCATTAACCCATATTGCCACGCCAAACTGATTGGCGTGACTAAAAGAACAGTCATGCCAAACTGACTGGCTCGACTAAATGCCACGTGAGCGTGAATTGGCACGTAGGAATATGGGAATCTGACCAGAGTTGAGTCGCGCCAAAGTGTTTGGCGCTACAGAGATTCATGTCACGCCAGGACTTCTGCAGCCCCAAAGCAGCGACGCCTCAGAGCAAGCCCAATGCGAGCCTGGAATCGACCGGACACGTCCTCCTGCAGCCTAAAGCTACGCTCAGCTCGCCCAACGCACTCGTCAAGCCAAGGCTCCAGGAAAATATTTTTTTATTCACCTCTCCTCTGCGTGGGTGGGCAGCAGATGGCTACGGGCCCAACAAAAGATGGGAAGAGCAGAAATCGATCGTCGCCGGCAGACGCGACTAATTCGTTGTCAGAGCATGTTTCTCTCTCTTCCACCTAGACTCCTCGCCGACGTGGTGGTCGATCAGACAATGCGTTAGGCTTGCTCTCATCATGCAAGGTACTCTGTGGCACGCGCGCCAAGAAAAGAGAGCCAGGCGGCCGAGAGAAAAGGAGAGATGCATGTGGTACTCCGCGCGCTGCGTTGCCATCAACCGGGGTCTTAGGGAACAGACGAACGGTGTCAGCTGCATGTGTGTCTGTGAACGTCAACGAGGAGAATCAAATCCTACCAAGCTGGCCCACCGCTGGTCATCATGTTGTCTGGTATTTTTCTTCTTGAAGGATGTTGGCTGTGCTATTTTTTTAATGGTAAATAAGGAAGTGATGATTAGGTTAACCAAAATGTTTTTTAATTCTATATTTTGTTACTTCCAGTAAGAGTTCTATTTTCAATAAAGAAGATGCCACATAGACAAAGATGATGAAATAGCACGAGATTTACGAAGAAAAAGAAAAAATAATTATCTAGATGAAACTAGTGTTGCATTATTTCCAAAACTTTAAAACTCATTAAAATTACCATTGAAACCATTAAGGTTCATTTCATGATCTTTTCACCCAATCATAATGCAAGAATTAAATACCATGACTGACTTATGAAAGAACAAAAATAAAACTTATCATTAGAATGAGTTGTTTATCTAATGATTTCAAATCATTTTAAATAATATACTTCCTCCGTCTATGAATATAAGGACATGGGGGGTCTTCTGATGCAAAATAAGAAAGAGAGGAAAAGACCCTGCTACCCCTACTCAATACAACTGCAACACAACCTGACAAACACAAACGACAACAGGAAAATCTTCGCCTCCGCCGCGCCCTCCGCCGCAGAGCTGGCCATGCTCCGCCTCCGCCGCGCCCGTAGAGCTGTCCGCCCAGGCGAGGCCCCCTCCCGCATGCTCCGCCCCCGCCGCGCCCGTAGAGCTGTCCGCTCAGGCGAGGCCCCCTCCCGCCGCCTCACGCTCGCTGTCCACCGAGCCGCCCCTCCTGGAGCTACGCGCGCGAGGCCGCCTTCCACCCCTTCCCTACCGGTCACGCACCACCGGCTCAGATCCGGAGAAGGGAGCCGCTGCCGTCACTGGCTCAGATCCGGAGCAAGGAGCTCTTGGCGTGCTTGAATCGGGAGGCGAAGAGGTGTGGCATGGGAGGGACGGCGAGGCCCACAGACGCGAATCGGCGGCGCGGAGGGAAGATAGGGGATTGGATCTACCTGCGATTTGGCGGCGGTTGATTTTGCTGAGGGCTCCCGGGCGGCGGATTTCGCGGAGGGCTTCCGGTGGTGGCGGCGTTGGGGCTCACGGCGGCTGCGGCTTGGTTGCGGCATGCTGCGGGATGGGGATGAGAACGATGAGTGGATGGGGAGGCTGTGGCTTGCCGTGTCGTTTATTGCGTGGCCCTGGGTAGCTGCAATAGCACGTGAGCCTACTAACAACTCCTCCCAGGCAGGGTTTTCAATACCGACGGTTACCGAGCGGTAACGCGGTTACCGGACTAACCGGTCCGGTCCGGTTAGTCCGGTAGCCCGGTTTCGAAATTTGAAATTTGAAATTTTTTGAAAATTTGAAAAACTTTGAAACAAAAAATATGTAAATAAACTAGACGTTATTTGTAACACATTGGTGGAAACGGTTAACAAAAACTAGATCGTTTGATGGGCCAAAAAAATGACGGAAGATTGCTGGGCGAGAAAAATGAAAAAAAAAAGAAAAACCAACCTTATCCACTTACCCCTTCACCACCTTCGGTCTCCCTGTCCACGAATCTCGCCTCCGCTCGGTCCCCCATCGCCACCAGCTCCAAATCCGCCGGTCCCAGCCGCTCCCGTGGGCAAATCGACGTCGGACCGCCACCGAATCGAGCCGAGGCAGCCGAATCGACGATTTGGGGCCGGTTCCCGACCGGGCGATGCTGGTAACCGAAGCGAGCCGTTGATTCGACCGGGCGCGGCGGCTGCCCTCGGTAACCGATGATACCGTCCGGTTAGACGAGGTCTGACCGCGGTAACTGGTGGAAACCGACCGATTTGACGCCGCGCGACGCCGAGGGGAAGGTCAGTTCATGCGTTTTTATTTTTTCTGTTTCCATTTGATTGATACACAGTTGTAGAGATGCAATGTAGTGCTGCTATATCGATGATTGTGAAATTTGTTCGAGGACAATGTAGAGGCAATTTAGGGGATTATGAAATCGGCAATTGTTGTGCATTGGTAGTATGTGAATTGTGTTAGTAAGATTACATGGCATTTGTGGATGTGATTTTATTGCAGGCACGATGGCCTATCCACTTCACAGGTACCGCTATAGAACATATCTATCTCATTTCATGAACTTGACTATTTTGCTGACTCTTGATGACTTCCATTTGCAGGTGAGAGCATCTTCACTCACGCTACCCAGGATCAAGACCATGGCGCTCCCATGTCACAGAGGACGACCATGCCGGGGGGCACAAGTAGGCAACATCGTCGTGGCTATGGGAGTGAGTCCTCATACTCTAATGATTACCGCTACTACTCTCTTGCTGAAATTAGCGATACCTCAAGTAACATTGGATGTGGTGGTAGTGAGTCCTCCAATGATTATTACTCTTACTCTATTCCTGACTTGACCAACCAACCACCTCAAAAATGGGTCTATGAGTGGGTAGATCCTGCTTTCTATAACATGTTGGTCTCACAATGGCAAACAAATCATGCTTGGAATAATCAAAGTTGGCATGAGTTCAAGGCGGATTTGTTGGCTACAAAAGGAATTAACATCATGTCAATTGAAGAGTACAACGCCATGAACAATTCACAATTTGATGTCCTATGGGCTTGAGATGTATGTTTGTATCTATTGTTGTAATATGTTGAAAACTATGTGTAATATGTTCAAACCTATGTTCTATGTTGTATTTATTCAAGAACTATGTATCGAACAATTTATGTTGGACTTAGTATGAGTTGTGGTATGTTGGATGAGGTGGTATTGGTGCATACTATATTGTGAATGTGCCTAAGCATATTGGAATTATTTAGCAAAGATCATGGCGAATTTTCTTACATTTTACGCATTTTTTTGTTTTTTTCTTCTCTGTGTCGGTTACCGACCCAAACCGGTCGGTAACCGACCCAAACCGACCGGTTACCGATGAAACCGGTCGGTTTCCGACGTTTTCAATTCAAATTTCGTTTTTGAACCTTTTGTCCGGTTTCCGATCGGTTTCCTCGGTAACCGCGGTTACCGACCAAACCGGTGCCAGTCGGTTGGAACGGTCCCAACGATATGGTAAACCTTGGCTCCCAGGTTCTTGTATTCGTGGACAAATGCAAACCCCTTCAGGTCCTTATATTACCGGACGGAGGTAGTAGCATGTTAAAGCAGGGCTAATGAAGTCGCCGGCTGCCGGCGATTTACCATCTCCACGTCGCTCTCAGCCATCAGTAAAAAAACGCTAGTATAGTAGTAAGCTTTGGCTGGTAGCCTCCCACAACGCAATATTTAAGCATTTAGTAACATTTACTTCAGCGCGCGGTGACCAGCCGAAAGCAAGCAGCTCGAGCGTGGTGCATCAGCAGGCGACGAGATACGCTGCTTTACTCTGTCTTCTCTTTTCTCACTCTATGCAGGATTAATGACATGAATATCTAGCATTGAAACAAGAAAATAGTCATGTGTTAAAAGACTATTATATCTTTTCTTTTTACCTTAACTCACTCTTCCACCAATCTTCTCACCCACATTAAAGTTTATCCATATGTAGAACATCTTATTTAAAAATTTCCCTTGTGTTGTTCTTCATCTCATCTCCAGTGTGTTAACTTTGTGTTGTGCGTGAGGATGTGGGCCAACAATGCCCATCTGACAGAGATGTCCTCTCTCTCTCTACTCTCCAGTCACACATTAACACATGAGCTCTCTACCACATCACATGACGTTGGGAAAAAGAAAAGCTACCTCTGTCAGCCTCCACTTCCATGTGTGCTACTAGTACGAGTACACTCCGATCCACTTTGACTTGCAGGCAGGAAACAGCAGATGAGCGGGCCCAGTGTAAATTTCAACGCAGTAGCCCCACATGCATCTCTTTCTTTTCTCGGCCGTGTTGCTCTTTTCTCTCGGCCGCCTGGCTCTCTTTTCTTGGCGCGCGTGCTGCTCTGGTGCTGCAGAAGAAGTCCTGGTCGCGCAGACCATGAATCTCTATTGGTGCTGCAGAAGAAGTCCTGATCGCGCAGACCATGAATCTCTATTTGGCGCGACTCAACCCTGTCAGATTTTTCATATTCCACGCCGACGTGGCATTTAATCGTGTCAGTCAGTTTGGCGTGACTGTAGTTTTAGTCACGCTAATCAGTTTGGCGTGACTAAATAGGTTAGATTTACAAATTTGGTTTCGGTCAGGTTATTATTAAAATATTAATTAAAAAATGTTACAAAATAAACAACGTTCATGAATAGACCTCATCCGGTCACTTACCTTTTTTGTTTTGCCCCTACATCATCGAAAACGCACGGAAGCGATAAAGGATATGCTCATATGGGTGGTTTTTGCAACCAAATCTAGTAGGGGGTGGGCATTCGCAACAAACCAGGCTACAGGGTGAAATCTCAATCTCCTAAGTGATATATGTGGTTGTTTTGATTTTTTTTCTCTATTTCTATGATGTGGTACATCCTCGTAAGACAAATATAACTTACACGGTTGTCCTGGTGTCGGTGTTATGGGAACTGGGGTCCCTAACACCAGCTAAACATACAAAAGTGCCACAGAAGATCCCAAACTTGCAGGCCATAGTGATAGGACAAGACAATGGAGAAGCGGAGCACCTCCTGTGTGTATTTTCATGCACCGAAGGATGATCGAGTGGCTGCATGTGAGGCGAGGGCCCCACATCCTCCTCACTCTTCCTCTCTCTCTTTCTCCCATGCATGCACCGTGTGATAAGGAATAAGCCAACAAAAGTCAAAGCTGAGCCCTGCATCATTGCTTGTGTGAAGCATAAAACCAGGGCAGGTCATGCCTGCGCGCGAGGGAATCTGGGAGGTGTTGCGTTGGAGCGCGAATCTTGCATCCTGTGCGCCTAAAGCAGATGTCCCATCGAATGCAAAGCCTATACGGTCACTATTTCAACTGTCCTGCCCGATGTGGAAGTCCCCTCTTGACAGATAAAAGAGGAAGACCCAGGACAGACAGGAAGGACTTCTTTCTCCTCTTCTTCTTCCTCTGGCTGGAGACTCTCTAGCTCAAGAATATGAGCTTTTCCCACTGTAATATTCTATCAAAAATACCAAATAATCCTGACAAGCAGGACGTAAGGTTATTAACCTTTGGGCGACTTGAACCTGGGTAAATCTCTGTGTGCTATTTATTTTGCACTAATCGTCTACGAGATTGCAGCGTGTTCATCTCCACAATCCTTAAAGGGGCCATTCTTGCTAACCCTCATATGTTGGTTTTCGTACACCGACACTTGGTGACTGAATTTGAAGAGGATGATGCAGAAACATATCTGATTTTACTGAACTTTGAGTTAAATATTAGAGTTGTGGAATGCAGTAAAGTTACATGAAGAAGAGCTACATCGTATGCTTGGCTTTGAATTTTCCGATAATTGTCGATTCTTCATACTAGATTTTTTTTTTTTTGAGAGAGAGAGACCTTCATACATGCTTATAAGCGGGACGAAGCGCAGGAGGAGTTGCGGAAGGCACACCGCGAGCGGCGGCGACTAAAAAAAAAAGTTACGCCGGCCCCTTATGCCAGGAGGAAGGCCCGGCATCCTGACGTCCACTTTTGTCCTCTTATAGGTTTACATAGGTAGGTCTTCCCGTGATGGTCGTTTTTGGCAGTGACCGCGGTGTTTGTTAAGGTTAGGATTTTTCTAGTGTCTGGGTCGAAGAGATTGGCGGCGACTGTGCGGCGTCAACAAGTTCGTCGGCATAGAGCATTAGAGAATGAGAGTGGTGACGAGTCGATGACGCCATCATCGATGAAGAATAAGATCGTACTTCGACCCTTCCTTTGTCTCGTCGTGGTTTTTTAAGGCTATGGTTGTGGCTTAGTGAGAGTTTAGTTTCCAACGACATTTTTTTGTATATTTTCTCATTGCGAATATGGTGAAGGAGGCGATGATGGTCTCGGCTACAGGCTCGATGGCGGCGAGTTCTCCATACTTGCACATGGAATATTAGTCTACTTCTCTTTTGCGAAACGGTTGAGTTTCAATTTCTCCCGTCGGAGATGAGGATGGCGGTGGTAGATGATGAGATGGCCGTGTTCTTTCATATTGGAGTTTTCGTCCGTGGCATATCCGTCTGAGGTGTTGATCCTAGATGGTGGAATTTACTACTCTTTCAAGGTTTCTTGTCTCCCATCAATAAAGTTGGCGTTAATTCGAATATATATTTTTATAAAATTTCCTTTTCGCAGGACCGCTAAAACAAATAAAATAAGGATAGCAAAAGGGGGTTGGAGATGCTCTAAGAAGGCCCATCTCAAAAAAATGGGCCCACGTATGCGTGCCTCTTGAAAGCCCATGTTATACATCTTCCATTGATCCATTCCTCTTCGCCGCCAAATAAACCCCAGCAAAGGAACCCCACCCCACCTCGCCGGCGGCGGCTCACCGGAGACCGCACCCATGGCATCCCGTCGTGCGCTCCATCTCTTCCCGCCCTCCCGCGGAATATCCTCGACTCCGCACCTCGCCTCCCTCGGGTGGTTCGACAAGATCAAGTCCACCTTCACCGGCAAGAAGCCCGACGAGCCCTCCTCCGATCCTGCCTCCTTCACCCTCATCCGTAAGTTCCCTCTGTGTCCGAGCTCTCCTATTCCTGTATCGGTAGGCAAGTGCCCGCGCGGAGGCCTGACCGGTGTCCCGCGGATTTGGATTTCGCAGAGTTCGCGGACACGATGGAGAAGGCGAGGAAGTTGGGGACGTTCAAGAACTTCGTGTCCGGGCGGGCCAGCGAGGCCACCGTCGTCAACGCCTTCGAGAAGCACTCCGCCGTGCTCCGCTACCTCGGCGCCATCGACCCCACTGGCGAGGTACACGCTAATCGGAAACCAGTTGCTACAGTGTTTTTTCTTTACTTGGATTGGGTGCTTTGGCACCAAGATTTTTAGGGGCTCATTGGTTGTGTGTGTTGCGCTCTGTTTTGCAGAAATTACAAAACAGCGACAAGATTAATGCGACCAAGCACTGCAACTGCACGATTGCGGATGTAGAGCACATTCTAGCCAAGTACACATGGGCAAAAGAGGCTCAGACGAAGATTCTAAAGCTGAAGGAAGAGGGAAAGCCATTGCCAAAGTCATTTAATGAGGTAACCCTATGATGCTTGACAAAGATGCCGAGTCAGAAACCTAGTGACGGTGCTGTTGGATGATGCAAAACATACATTTTTGGGGTCTTGGGGAAATGGGGAGTGTTATTATCCTATATATTCGATAGGACATGCTGCTACTATATTTCTATCCATCTAAGACAGGGAAGGAGTGTGCACTGATTGTGAATAATGAAAAGAGCAAATAATACATACTAGGGACGGAGAGGAGAGAAAAAAAAATAGAAGATGCCAGTAAAGTGATTATTATGTTTTTAATAATGTCGAGTTGTAAACCACATTCATATTCAGCTGGATTAAGGACATTGCATCATAAGGAATGTGAAGTGTCATGTTGTCTGTTGCCTGGACTTTCCATCTTGATGTGGAATGATACATCATTAAACGACCCAGCTGGTGTTTATGGCTATTTAAATAATCATATGGTCACTGCAGGTTATGCTTTTCGTGCCTTTTCCTCATTTCCTTTTTTTTTTGTGTGTGTGGGTCATTTTTTACGTTTAGGAAACGCTTCCTTTAGTGTTCTTTTCACTACATCTTTTTTTTGTGGGTCGGGGGGGTGGGGGTGATTAACAAATTTTGTAAACAACTCTGTAATTCATTTGAATTAGGGAATGTGGGATGTCGTTAAATAAGAGCTCATAATCTTATTATAACAATTAGATTTTGATATCCTTGTTGAAATCATTTTGCGTCATTCGAAATAAATTTTTCAATATGAGTTCATTTCTTGCAGTAGACCTGAAGTATTTGACTTATAAATCATACCTCGTTGTAGGTCCAAAATTTAATGGGAACTTCACCAGTCGACGTTGGCAGATCTAATCTGGCAAAGAGCGGTCAGATAAGTAGGAATGCTCTCTGCCCATGTGGTTCTAAGAAACGCTATAAAAGGTTGGATGCTTTCAGACCTAGTTCTATCCCTGAACTATTATTAGTCTTATTGTTTCTAAGTATCCGTGCATTATAGTTGATTGTTAGTCTTCCCTTTGGGAATCTTATTGTTCTGATTTACATATGCTCTAACTCCTCAAATATGATAAGTTGAAGATAATAAGTTTCTTAGGGTATGAATATGCATTATTTGGACTGCTACTGTTCTACTATATGTTAGCCAAAAGTGGGTAGGAACTTTGCATGCGAGGTTGTGGAATATTTATGCTCAAATAATAATGCTTGGTTGATAACTTTTTTAGTCCTTCAGTACTTCAGAATGAGGATAGTCAGGTGATATGATAGGATTATGGTATTTATTTCATGTTGCTTATGTATTAAAATTCTTGCTGGCATAGGATATGTTTATCTTGAGTTATGACTCTTTGGTGTTTGCTGCCTCATCAAATTTCAAGGTGCTGTGGCGCTTCAGCTTCTTGAGGTGGAGAACCATGCTTTCTTTTGCTCGCACGTGCTGGCCGGAAGCTAGACTTTCTGTGATCAAGAAAGGGTTTCTGCAATTCTCAATGGACCTGACTTTTCTCCACAGCAATCCATGCTATCTCACTGATATGGACCTGACTTTGAAATTTGTAAAGCATCATAAGTGAGCTCTGTATTACACAAAATGACCCTCGCTCAAATTGCAGGATAGCTAGGCTCGTTTTTGTTGATTTGTTCGTGTCAGAAGATATTGCATTCGACTAGCTTGTTTCAGATTTCAGAAAAGAAATTGAATTTGTTTCAGCGACAAGCTTAAAATATGTTTCAGATGCTCCGTACATTTTATGTTCTATGCAGCTTGAGGCTCCCTTTGAAATGCAGAATTTTTCCGGAGAATCATGATTACTTCATGTGTTCAGATTCTCCCGTTGTTAGGAGAATAATTTTAGTTCAACTTTGCGCAACAACATCAATTTAAGAGCAAAGGGAGTATTATAAAGGAGCTAACCTTTTTTGGATGTATCTGAACAGTCAATGAACGATCATCTTAAATGATAAACTGTTTGCGTGTGTTGGGGAATATTCGCCCATTGATAAACTGCCTACCTGCATGATGGCGAACCTAATGTATAATTAGCGTATTCACTGCGTTTGCAACCCTAATGTATAATTAGCGTATTCACTGCGTTTGCAATTGAAAGCAGATCAGGTCTTCACCTGCTCTGTCCATCTCGAACAGAATTGTTCAGCTAAGACGACAAGATGAATCCTTCATCTACAAAGCTATGCATGAAAATAAGTTGAAATTCAAACTTAAGGGAAGGTCTCATCATCATGATGAAAAAAATCTACTTTCCATAATGCTGCTTAGGACATGCAGAGCAATTTCTTTTGCTCTCTTTCAAGATTCAACAAAGGGTTATCTACAACAAAAACTGGACTGTTGATAACATCTACTGCTACATGATCTATGAATTCCTTAACTTCATTTGGTTGGTCGTGCCCATGTCGTCTCTGATGTAAGGCTGTTTCCATAGTAGACCTGCTTAGTATATTCATCCAAATATGCCTGCGCAGCACGAATGAAGGTAAGTCAGCATGATTGTATATCAACAAACAAGTAAAGGCAAGTCAGCACAGGTTGGATACTTGTATATCCACAAGGTTTATACAGTACGCCGGAGAACAAGATACAGATTTTGATCCAGTGACCAATGTTCGTTAATTATTTGATTGTTCTGAAGTGCAAATGATACGTGATTCCCGCAAGTTGCATGCAAGCAACCTTTTAGGGGATGAATTAAACCTACTGTGAGCATGTGTTATGGCGCAATCCAAAAAGGAAGGGAAACACACTAACCTGCCAACCGGAAGGAAGACCTTTGGAGAGCTCTGCAAGATCAGGCTGGCCTTTTTGCTGTTCGGCACTACTTGACAAATCCGAGACAGACTCTTCTTTTGACTCTTTTTTTGCTTCTGCTCTTCTCCGTTTCACACGGTCTCGCCTGCAAATGATCCAAAGGGTCAAGAGACTCAAAACAGAAGGATTACCAAGAGCCAAATGATAAATTCAAAAAAAAAAAAGATTGTTAGTTTTCTGAATAACAGGAACCTAGTTTAAATTTGAACCGAATCATCAAATTTTTAGATGAAAAGACCATCAGTGCAAATAGGCCACTAGGAGTGTAAGAGAATATGTTTTATTCCTAGCATATCCAACCAGGTTTCAAGAAATAGGCCAGAGCCTGAGCTGATTATCTTTCAGGAGGGTTTCCAGGTGTCAGCCACAAAAGTTCTCACGACTCACGAGTGTTTTGGGCTGGACTCAAACCTATTATCATCAGTACCTGGCAGATAACTAATGACATACAGATTATCGATTTCATTGCTTCAGCTTTTAGATACTTCCAGACAAATGCAACTAATCAGGAAAATGAACGAGAACATATGACGTTCAAAGTATGTGTGCACTATATTCGTTAATTTTTTAGGCACTAGGCAGGGACTGGACCAATGAAAAAGGAAATAGGAATAGTTTTGAGCATTTTCTTTGAACACAACTATGGATGCAGAAATGCACCCCAGTTTCTAAATGTTCTTTTGGGCAGTGAAGGCGTAACATCGACATACACTTTAACAAAAAGGCATCACATGCTGTAAAATGGTGAATGAAGAAAGTCAATAAATCATGAACCAACAGAAGGCCACCAGAACGGTGGTACATTTAAAGTATCAAGCTATTACTCAAACATCTCGTATAGTAAAGATACAGTACCAGTCACCACGGACAGGAACAAAATTAGCATTATCTTGGGCCTCTCCGCTAGCTATTTGTTGTTTCCGCCATTCCTGCATCAAATGGAACATAATTTACAATGCAAAACATTTGGAGGCAATTTTGTGCACATATGCAATAGAAAGAGAGATGCATAGTTACCTCTATTTCCTTCTGACGTTTCCTTTCTAGAGCCTCCAAAGCATCTTCAGGTTCTTCTTCCTCTTCATCACGAAGCTCCTCTTTCGCAGCTTTCCACTATTAGAACAAAAAAAAGCCGCTTTAGCAAAGAGAAACTGCCATGAGTAACAATTATATATACATTACTAAATAACTAATTTAAGCCTTACCAAGAAAGCAGACCTGTCTACCTTTTTATATTAATACAAGTAGTAACCACGAAACCAAAAAAAAAAAAGGAAACACATTTAAAATGGAGCTTGCAGGTCTGCCTAACATCACGTATTTTACACAAGAACTTGATAGGGTGAGACGTCCAACCCAACCCAGCATTAACATTGTAAAGAGAGAATCAAACTCTGGTTGTCTTATGTGATAATAAAATAGTTAAGATACGCTCTTCTCATTAATCAAAAAAGATAATTCTTATCAGTAATTGGTAACCCCGAAACCAAAGAAATAAACCAACGTAAGATATGGTCTCTGCTACATGCGGTAGTGGTAGCGCAGTTAAGGGACAAAAATTATCATTATTTGCACCACGACTGATTACAGCATTGGTCAGTTGATTGTAGAGAGCTTACCTTATCCACTAGGCTTGAAACCTTCTTATTAGACCTCAGGGATGATGTAACAGCAATAGCTCGCTTCTTGGTACGAATTACTATAAAACAATTCAAAAGATCAAACATCGTTTGCCATGGCATGACCACAACCAACTGAACAAGTTAAAACACCGTAATGAAAGAAATCAAAACAGAATTACCTTTAGTCTGATTAGTGGTACTAGTAGAAGCATGTGTAGAACTTCCAAGCACGGATGTTGTCTCCGAAGATGATGTTGCAGCTTGGCTCAAAGGGGGAACACCTGGATCCTTAGATATGACTTTATCTGACCCTTTGAATGTGGGATCCGAATTGCTATTTGCAGAAACAAGAGAGGCGGAACTTTTGATGTCTACTGCACTGCTAGAAATGGCAGAGACTGACGAAGCATAGTATTCAGAATGTTCAGCTGCTACTCCACCAGCAGCAGCTGTAGGTAAGGAAGGGTAGGTATAGTAAGATTCTGGGGCAATAGATGTGCCATCAACAGGCACAGAAATGCAACTTGCTGATACTGGTGCATAATATGAATGCTGCTGCGCTTGAGGGACATGAGGCTCACTTGATTGCACATAGTAAGCGGCATTTGTACCCTCTGTACCAACAGCAGCATAGTACTCCATTCCCGCAAATGTATAACCCACATTTGCTTGACCTATATATGACTGAGGAATAGTGTCAGGGAGAACATATGATGCAACTGGCTCTTCTGTTGGAGGTGGAGGAGCTGGTTCACTATCTGGTGGTGGAGGTGGAATCCACTCCTCTTCTGGTGGTGGTGGAGGAACATCATTATTCTCAGGAGGAGCAGGACCAGGTGGAAAACTTGGTGAGTGTACTTCTGACGTAGGATGCTCCATGTTAGTTGCACGGCATGAATTCACCTGCTCTTCAACATCATCTTCATCAACTTCCATCTCCACATCCATATCTTCATCACTGTCGATTTCGACCTTTGAAGAAACTGCTTCAGCATCATTATCATGTGAATTTTGAGCAGATGATGATGGAGCTGGCTCCTCAATCTTAACATTGTCACCAGCAGTAACCACTGCGCTAGCCTCAAGCTTCAAATCCTCGCCATTGGAGGGTACAGTTATGTCAGCTTCATTGCGTTCCCTGTCTTCTGTCTTTGAACATCTAGGTTCTGTATCACTAGTTTCCAACTTGGAAATGGAAGAGTCTAGTTGTTTAAGGTGCACCTCAGCATGTAACCACAATGGGAGCAAAGAAGATCCATATGATGAGAGTGCATTGCAGTCTGAGATTCGTATCCCAATTTCTCTTCTTATCAATTCAAGACCTTCACCGGAACCATGGAGCCTACAAAGCACAAAATTTTGATTAGTTTTCTAGACTCTAGGAACAAGACTTGCTGTAAAGGAACAAAAGAGATGCCTAAAGATGGTAGCAAGCACCTTTCCAGCTGGTTCAATCTTTGCAGTAAATCCTCGCCAAATTTTGCAAGCTGCAAGGGATCAATGTCCGCATGACTTGTGGCAGCTGCAGTATAAGCATATGCATCTTGAGTATACTGTGCATTTGCACAATCCATTCCAAAAGTAGCATATGTTGATGTGCCATTCACAGCAGACATATCACTTGGATATACTTCCAGAGTATTTTGGGGAACAGCATGTGCTTGAGCTTCTAAAGAATAGTCCATATGTGTAGTGGGAACAGATGCTGATGCAACTCCATCAGATGCAATTCCTGAGGTCAATCCATTAGGCATCTCCCAGGAGGTTTCTCCTGTAACCGTGTTCCAGTAGTAACACTGGCTACTCTGTTCGTGCATTACTGCTTTCCAATTCCCACCAAGATCACCAACAATTTGCATGCCAGATACATCATGAACGTCTTCAGTTGCTTTCGAGCTCTCGGTCACCAGCGCTAGCTCAGGAGCAAGAGTGTTTTCTTCAGCGACATTTGTGCAATTCTTAATGTCACCAGCTTGAGGTGCATCTTGTTGCTCGCCAACAGCAGCCGACTGTTCAGTATGTGCATTGCCTTTATCACAGGCTGTGTCCCCATGCTCTTGAGTAACCTAGCAAAGCAAAAATATAATACTAAATGATCAGCAAAAAGAAAAAAGAAAAAAAATAGTGCCACTACACACATTAGCTGCACCAATCAGGACAGTAAAGGAGCGGTGTGGTAGACCAAGAAGCTCAACAGATAAAAAAAAAAAAAAAGCATGGCATGAAGCAAAAATTGCCATGAATGAAGAAAACGCAAAAAAGCTTGGGGCATTTAAGCTCGGCTAATTCAAGGCATCAACCAATAAGCCTTTTCCTACGGCTTCAACTTATTTGGGACTGACTTATAGAGTACAAAAATAGTTCATGTTTATATACTTGTTAGACCTAGGTTCAGCTCGCGAAAGGCTTACAAGACAGTATAGATTGGGAATGTGAATTACCTTAGTATTTGCATCTCCTGGGCTTCCCTTAGTTTCACCTGTGGATTGATCTGCTGCTTCCTCATCCTCTTCTTCGTCATCACTGTATTGCCCAAGCAATGCTAGAGGATTCTCCTTCTTATCTGAAAAATATAAATGCGTGTGTAAGTTTCAAAAGAAAAGGTGTTTTGTGGCAATTTATATCCATTGCAAGAATTGTACAAAATAAAAACAGGTTCTGGAAATTGGTTTAATTTTAAAAGGACCAGGTTAGGAGCTACATAAAAAGAAAGAGACATACGAACCGAAGGCGCAACAATCACATCCTGAAATCTCCGTGCTTAGAAGCTGCCAAAAGAGAAAATACCCATAGGCATTCACTCAATTTTGACAGTGGCAGCTCGGTCTGAAGAATTTACTCAATGTTCCTTGAAGGCCGGCAACCCTACATGTACCTCAAAACCAGATACATGGAGCACATGCAGGCTTGTACAACAAATCCAAATTTCCACCACATTTATGTTCCATAGCATGTCTTCTTTACATATCCCTTGGAAGGAAATTGATGAAACCCACCTGAAGAAGATGAAGTGGGAACTACAGTCTGTTGGTCACGGTTTTCCCCTCCTATTCCCTCTTTCAGCGATGCCTCCCCTGCAAGTAACAGTATCAGCAAATTAGTTTATTTGAAAACGGTATCTTGCTGTGCTGGAACACCAACAGATCTGTGGAGCATGATGTCTTATTTCTGTAGGATCTTACAAATACTCATTAGCAATACCAGCACAAGAATGTGATACTATACTCATCACTGCTGTAATCATTCACACAAAGAAAATATAATCAATAGACACATCCCTTTATTATAAATAGCTGATCCAAAAAATATTTTAAATAATTTAACGAAATCCAGTCTCAGTTCTTTATTATCCTAATAATTCACACGCAGAAACAATTCGTTTCATTTTTTTAATATCTCGTTGATTGAGGTACTTAGACCATAATAATTTGAAGGTGTGACTACTCTCAGAACCAAGTTGTTTCCCTGGGCAGCACACACACAGCCCTCCATCCTGGCACTAAATTCATACCACCCACTATACCTTGTCATCCATTGATAATGACAAAATCTTAGTCATTCATCCGTTTGTTAACGTTTTAGTGTGTTGTGATGTGCATACAAGGATCCATGCTATAATTCTAAACAGAAACATGGCCCTCGTCTATTCTCTCTCTATCTAGTATTCAGGAAGGGTAAATGATGCCTTAGCACATAATGTTGGATCACAGCAACTGCTACAGTACCATGAGCAAGCACACTAATCTACTTCATTTCGAGATCATCGCCTTCTTGCATAACATGGTATATCATGGTAATGTGGCATATGGGACCAATGTTTCTAGAACCATGAGGAATTAAAGGTGGAATACACCCAGGAATGTTATGCACTCTGGCCTGTATCTCTCATCAGTATCTGTGGTTTATCCCCCCACCCTTTTCCGGGTTCCTGGACAGTTCAAAATGCAATTTGAAATCTCGGGCTGCTGCGGAATGCTTACAAGTTCAAACAGCACAATTTGCTCGGACTAAGGCCAAATGCTGTAGAGACAGTGGATTTGCTTAAAGGTGCTGCTATCCACTTTAGTACTAGTTACAGTATCGTTCTGTTACATGTGCCTCAAAAGAAGGTTAGCAATACCTATTGGTAAATGGAAACTGAAAAAAGGTGATGACACGAGCGATTTCATTCTTCAGATCTGGACATTTGTTAGGTACTTGCTCTGTTCCGGTCCCACGTATCTATTGCCATTCACCAGGAAACTCCTCTTCCTACAGTGTTCCTCACTACATCTCTGGATTGATTACTGACTTGGTGCCCAAGGACACCATGCCCAACGCCTGACAAGCGAATGGGCCAATGATACCCCATGCCACCCATATTTGCCCTCTCTTGTTATCCATGTTCATCACATGCATCTTTTACGTATATAAACATAAATCAGCGTGTCCAAACCCACACATAGAGTAAGCCAAACAGCTCTTGTGGGTGAGGCCATGATTCAAGCTGCATCCATTCATTCAGGATCAGTGAACTCCGAGGAGTAAGCAGTGCGCGCTACGACCAGACCACAATAAGCTCCATGCTTTCAAACTAGTCAGCTCTAATCACTTATACAATCTCGACAGCAAAGGGTAAGCAGTCCGCAACAGCGCACGCAACCCGATCTCTAACCATGTTAAGACTAGTTGCAGCGCCATCCCGATCAAAAAATGGCCACATCTACCAAAAAGGGCGAGGATGGAACTTACCGGGGGAGGGATCGAGGAAGAGGTCGAGCTTCACCCTGCGGCCCGACGCGGCCATGGCCGCCAGGCGGCGCTCCTTCCTTCTACCCATCGGGCCGGCACTGAGGAGTAGGGTTCCCGGCGATGGGGAAGCGGAGAGATAGAGAGCTAGGGTTAGGGTTTGGAGATCGAGGAGAGCGAGGGCGTCTCGCGTATGGCGGATTCGAAGGGTCGCGAGGAGAAGGGGAAAAAGAAGAAGAGGCGGCGCGTGCGAGCAAGTGGGCTCCTCGGTGGAATCACACTTCTGTTCTGCCACGACTTTGGTGCATACAAGCAGGCCATAAAGCCCAACTAGTTTCTCTCTCCATAAAGCCCATTTTTGAATCTCACAGTCCAAAACGGCATTTTTTTTCTCGACTTCTCCCATTTTTGAATCTCGGTTCCTAGACTTCAGTTAAATTCAACTAAAGCATTGTTCCTTTGAATGGTTTTCCTTCCTTGCAACAACAGACCAAAGCGCAGTATCATTTCAAAATGAATATTCATATCCATGGTGCCAATTACTAGTGTTGAGACTTTATTTATAATGCTTCAAGCCATTTGTTCAATTCCTTCTTTGAATTTTTTTTCCAGAGACAATCATAGACGCCCTTGATAGCCAACCTCATGCGTACTCCTACCTTCTATGGTTTTTTTTTGTGTGTATCTAAGCTAATGTTGGTATGCACCTTGAAAAGCAGTTGGTTGGAGTGGATATATATCTCATATTTCCATTTAAGTTGTATTTCTCGTCGTAGCATTAAATATTTATGTTGATTTCTAACACAATGTTATGTGGACAAGTGAGAAGCTAACTACACAATCAAAGATCCAGTTAGATATGTTTCAGAAGGATGTGCAAAAAAGACTCTACCTTAAAAAGAAGGAAGTGGTCCAAAATGGCGAGTTAGCTCCCTAGGTCTAATATAGCCATACAGTGGAGTTGGCACATTATATTTGGGTAAATATTTTTGTTATTCTGAGAGGAATCCATCAATGGCTTAAGGAGCTATGTGCAACATTCATATATGTAGATTAAATTAAATGATTGTTCACTACGGGATTTGACCTATACGGCATCTACGGTGATGGAATCCCATGCCACTGTCGAATGGACCGATTTATTTCAAGAAGCGCTTGCATTAGAACATGGAGGAAATTCCCAGTATAGCCTCAAAAGAAATAAAGTTGCCTCCTATGACTTTCTCAGGATTGAACTTCCTTATAAGGCCCAAGATCAATTTTGAGTTCCTCTATGGCCTTTTGTTACTCCTACCGTTAAAAATCCCTTCCCAGCAATGTGAATTGTCAATTATACCCTCAAGCCTTCCTCTGTCTTCTCTCCATCGCAACTGACCGGTCTCCATCGCAAAAAACGATTCAAAAAAAAGATAACAGGCGCATCGCGCGAATGGCGGAAGGCGCAAACTAACGGAATATTTTAAAATGGTACTTTTACAAAAATACACCCGTTAATTAATACTCACTTTCACGCATTTTTTAAATATAAATGAAGTCATTTTTGAATCAGGGGACCGTTAAGGGCACAAACTAACGGAAGGGTCATGGAGGGAAGGCAAAAATGATTTTGGGCCTACTAAGGAACTTCAGTTCTGAGAGGGCCATGGAAGGAAGCTTCATTTCTTTCGAGGCTATACAAGGAATTTCGTCTAGAACATGTCGATGAGAACCACGTGATCCTTTCGGTCACAGCTGAGAACAAAAGAAAGCATGTCCCTCCACGTGCAACCCAAGAGAAACAGATGATGGGTCTAAGGCTGACTCCAACAACCAAAAGCATTATTGAGATGCAAACTGAGGATTGCCTCGAATCAATAGTGGCTTGCATCTCTTTCTCATCCCACCAGCTCCAACAGTCCATGCATTTCCCAGCAATTGCAGTGCCCGTCGGCCGCTCTCGCCATGGCCTCCTCCCAACGCCACGGGCCCGCACGCCGCCCCTCCTGTCCCAGCGCACTGCCGCCGCCCACGCCCCGCCCGCTTCGCCTGCACGCCGTCCCTCTCCCTCTCTCCTCCCCGGCGCAGCTACCGCCATCGGCGCCCGCCGGCTGCTCCTCGCGGCGCTCGTGGCCCTGCTCCGCGCCGCACCCAACACCCGCGCCACCAAGGACGCTCCTCAAGGCGCTCTTCGGCGTCGCGCTGCCCAACCGAGCCACGCTCGTCGGCCTCGGCGTCGTGTAGCCGCTCTTCACGCTCTTCATGCTGTTTCCTTCCTCGAACTTAAGGCGGCCGTCGGCGTCGCGCTCGGGCCTGCGGACGAGCTAGCCGTAGGCATCGGGGCGGTACACGAGGGCGCGGGAGCCGTCGAGGTAGAGCGCGACGCAGCGGATAGGGTTGTCGGGGTCGTGGCCGCGCAGCGTGACGAGGCCCACAACGAGGGGCGCGCGGAGGTGGCGGCCTCGGCGAGACAGCGCTTGGTGACGTCGTCGCTCTCGGCGAAGGTGGTGTCGACGACGGCCAGGTCGCGGCCGATCCGGAGCACGCCGACGTCGCCGTCACAGATGTAGTCGTCGTCGTGCCGCCACCACCCCAGGCCGCGGCGCGGCGGAGCGGCCTTCGTCAGGGCGACCTCCACGGGGCCCTTCATGGCAGCGGCGGAAAGGGGAGAACGCGGCGGCTGCGCTGCTCAATCTCGTCGCGGCCGACGGCGAGCGGGCAGTTGGACCTGTACATCTCGTCGCCGACGTCGGCGTCGACGCACGGGTAAACGGCTGACCCGTTGTGGTTGACGAGTTCCGGCGCGCCGCGCTCACCTCGCCCGCGCATCCCCTGCTCCTCCGCACCGCCTCCTCCGCCCATCCCTGCTCCTCCGCGCCGCCAATCGTCGCCGCGGCCGTCCCCCTTACCATCCACCTCCTCGTCGCCGTTTCCGGGGAGGGCGGCGGCGCCGCGCGCGCCCTCAAGTTCGCCGAGCGGGCCGCCCGGTCGCTCCAACGACGCGGCGAGGTCGCCGAACTCGAGCTCGCCATGCCGACGCCCGGACCGGACCAGAGGCCGCCGCCGCCACCCTCCTCTGCCGGCCTCCTCGCGCCCCTAGCTCGCCCAGCGGATGAACCCAACGTCTGCCACGCCGAGCACAGGAATGCATAGGAGGAGAGAGGGATTTCAATTTTACATCGCCTCTCTCCTCTGATGCAAATTGCATCTTATCTTTGCATAATCTGTTGGAGGTAGTTGCATCGCGTACGGTACCGTCAGGAGATGCAAAAATGAGTTTTGGCTCACGTTGTTGAAGTCAGTCTAACAACAAAAAAAAGGCATCGCATCGCATTTCGCACGAATCGCATCCATTACAGATCTTGTTGATGTTCGTCGTTGGGGTGAAGGAATCCAATCCTGAATCCTAACAGGAGAGCGACGCCGGTGGTGACGGGGACGCGGCGGCGACTTGTCCATTGCCCAACTCCGTAGCGTCGCCACACGTCCTACCCGCGACGAGAGCTTCCTGCTCCTAGTGCTCGCCGATCCCATCCGGGCACACCCTCGGTCCTATCCGAATCGGGCAGCCTGCAGCAACGACGTGGTGCGTGCCGTGGGGATCGCCGTCGTCGTCCGCGCTGCTTGCTTGGAAGACGATCATTGCGCGACAGTGTGGCTCAGGAGTCAGGACCGCACTGTTATGCTCCGCCTGGTCAGCATCGTGATGAATGTGGCCGCTGTCGTCTGACCAACCATGTGTTGTTACGGCGACAAACAACTCGGTGATCAATGAATGAATGCCGGCAACACAACGACAGAGGAGCTGGATCGGATGTTTGTCGCCGCGTGTTTATCCCCGCCTGGCATACATTTGCAGATCATTCGTTGTGCAGGAGTTGGACTACTCTAGGTGGCAAAGGATTGCTATAGATGCTTTAGCAAAAACTGAAAATGAACTGAGAAAAATTGACTTTTTTTTTTGCGAGTAAAAATTTGACTGTTTATGCTATACTCGTGGATTTCTTCAAAAAGTGAAGAATCCTTACGTTTAACATTTTAAGAGAATTTTCATCTATGTTACTAGTAAAAATTTCTCTCATGTGAAAATGACATGAGCAAATTGTTCCAACACGTGTACAGAAGACTACCATTACGAAAATGGACAAACAAGAAATAGTTGCGATTGATGGTGAATGGAATGCCTAAGCAACGGTTAAATTGAGAATGACCATGGCCACACTAATGGCAACAATTCAAGCATGGGTTCAAATATCAATCTATGCTAGAGGTGCGTCCAAATCAAAACACAAGTGAATTTCATCCTGTCTCAATCTATAGTACTTACTCATTGCTTTCTTCATTAAGAAATGCACATGATATATTTTGAATATCAACAGTTTTGACCACATAATTCTACATAAGGAAAGAGCTTTTTAAATATGCGCCAATAATACCTTTGTTACATTGTATATAACCATGTTAATTTTCTATTTGTTGATCAAAGTTCGCAATTGAAGTCAAAATATGTCCACTCGTAAACTCCACAGCAAACATCTATGGCTCGTCTAGATAGGCCCTTCATAAACCCAAGACTTCCAGAATTGGAGCTCCTATGACCCACAATTAATGGTCTCTGTACACTCCTCAAATTATGACATATACTTATGTCATTTAGAAACTGTGTTGATCATCCTTTTAAAATTTGACTATCAATAAATTCAGTTAATACAGATCAAGAGCATAAGAAATTGATATAAAAATATATTCATTTTACCCTAATCCGCAATGTATGGTAGCCTCTTTCAGAATGCAAGATAAGATTGTATAGTAAGAAAAGTAAAAGTTGTACCTTTTTAGTTAAGAGAGCAATTTGAAGATAATTTCTCCTACAATGATGATGTAGATTTGCGTAGAGACAAATCAACAGTAGCACGTGAAAGGGGTCTTGGTCTAGTGGTTAAGGCATCCGAGTAACACCTCTCAGGTCCTGGGTTCGACTCCCCGTGGGAGCGAATTTTCAAGGATTTAACGGCATTTGTGCTTTCAGTGGTAGGCGACGCTCCCGTCGACAGCGAGGCGCCAGTGGTGGCTTCGTATCTCTGGATTTGCCGGCTCAGTCTTCGAAGATGCTCATAGGGGTAGGGTTTGCGTACGTGTGTTCATAGAGGTGAGTGTGCGTGCGTTGTGAGTGTCTGAGTTGTACTGTGTAATCTCAAAAAAAAAAAAATCAACAGTAGCACAGTCAATAGAGAACACGAATATGGAGGGGGCCACCAGTTAGTGAGCGAAATCAGTTAGAGAATCTAATGGTTTAGATTGGTGGGTCTTGGATTGTGAGTCCCAATAGTAAAGGTATTTTTTAGACCACAAACGCCAATAAAGCTGTGCGCTTCATGTGTGTTGATGGCTCGATGCCCTCGGGTGGGTCTCTAATCGCATCTTTCATGCTCGAAAGCATGTTTGAAATGGAAATTAAATGGGAAAAACTTTCCAGCCTATTGGTACTTTCTTTTTTTGCGAATAAAAAGAGAACTTTATTGATTACTCAGGATTGGGAATACATTCTTGAGCAATCAATTGCTCGATACAACTAGGGATTTGCCCTCGCCATACCGCGGTATGGGTTGTGCGCTTCGCAAGTTGCGCGAGCTCGTGAGCAATGGAGTTTTGTTCTCTTTTTACGGCCAGAATCTTCACTTCCGGCAATGTCTTGCTAATTCTTTTCGCCTCGTCAATAATAAAGCACAGTCTTGAGCGATCCTCCTGCAACTTATTCAGTGCATCCGCCATCGTAGAGCTATCAGTTTCAACCAGTGTTTTCTTCCGAACCCATTCTGCCGCAAGGCGAATTCCTTCCCTGCAAGCTTCGGCTTCTGCTTCATCCGCAGATGCACAATGGAATAGTACTCTCCAAGCAGAAAGCAAGGCCTTGCCGCAACTATCCCTGATAATCACCCCCACCCCAGCTTTACCAGTCTCCAAAGAGAAAGCGCCATCTACATTCACCTTCACCCAGTCATCACTTGGCGGATTCCACTTCAATTTCGACCTATGCTCAGGCTTCCCACGACATGTGGTCATTAACCTTCCTCCTACCGGAGCTTTGCCTTTGATATCTGACACCCCTGGGGGTTTCATATGCGTGATCTCATTGCGCACACCAACATCTCCACAACAGCAACAGAAATTTGGCCGCATCCTCCTCCTGCAACTGATCAGTCAGAATTAGTAACCAGTCCGGGCCTGAATAACCAAGCTGATCCTCCCTTGGTAGCTGCCAAAACTCTCTCATGGCTGTCCTCAAATAAAACGCATGGGGGCATCTTATAACAGCATGGTGCTCTGTCTCCGCTGCCAATCCACAGATAGTGCAGGTCGGAACCACTTCCATCTTCCTTTTGCACTTATTCTCTATTGTGGGCAGTCCATGAGAAATGACACGCCAAGCAAAAGTTTTGATCTTCTGGGGCACAGGAATCTTCCACAGCTTCTTCCACATAGCACGACCACCTAATGGTGAGGTACTAGACCCCATAATTGGTAAGTCGTCCTTCAGTTGCATTGCTAGGCGATATGCACTCCTGACAGAAAACAGTCCAGTCTTTTCATAGTACCAAGCCAGGCAGTCAGCTTGTCTACTAGAAGGCAGCTTGATTTTTTGAATTTCCGTAACATCCGGTTCCAAGAAAAACCTCCTAACCACCGTCATATCCCAGTTACATCCTGAACTATCCATCAACTGAGACACCCAATTTAAACGACAGGCTCGTGCCTTACCAAGCACCTTTAGTGAAGTAGATCTAGGAATCCAGTTAGCACGCCAATCCTGACACTTTCGCCGGACCCAATTCTCCAGATAATACCAGCCTTTAGGAGTTCAAGCCCATATATAACAGATTTCCATGTCGGTGAACAATTGGCAGGAAATGCCGTATCCTCCATTTTCCCGTTCGGATAGTATTTTGCCTTGATAACTCTCGCACATAGACTGTCAGGTACTGTTAGCAGCCTCCAGGCTTGCCTTGCGAGCATTGCCTGATTAAAACGACGCAAATCTTTAAAGCCCATACCACCACGGTCTTTCGACAGTAATAACTTGTCCCACGCTGTCCAATGTGTCTTCCTCTTCCCCTTTTTAGAACCCCACCAGTAATTCCTCATTTGACTCTCCATCTCATCACACACGCCATCTGGTATTTTAAAGACACTCATAGTATACGTCGGGATTGCCATGGCCACAGACTTAATAAGGATTTCTTTAGCTGCCATAGACATGTCACGTTCACCCCAACTATTACATTTCTTACCAATCCTTTCACACAGTGGTTGGAACCTTTCAGATTTCATCCGACCTTCTGGAGTAGGCAACCCCAAGTATTTTGCATCAAAAGCCACTGTTTCAGTTTCCAAAATAGCTCGGACATCATGAATTTGCCTGTCAGGACAGTGTTCTGCAAATAACAAGGAGCACTTTGACTGATTTACAAGCTGACCAGTTGATTGACAGTATACCTCCAGCATGTGCTTTACATTCATCGCCTGCTCACTCGTGGCCTTAAAAAGTAAGAGGCTATCATCTGCAAACAATAAGTGCGAGATGCCAGGTGCCCTCCTTGAAACTTTCAGTGACTCAATATGGCCCTCATCAATTTCCTTCTTCAACAAGGTAGATAGGCCATCAGCAACAAAAAGGAAGAGGTACGGCGAAAGAGGATCACCTTGGCGAAGACCGCGAGACGGCTGGAAAGACTCCAGAAGTACCCCATTGAAGTTTACACAATAGCGAACAGTGGTAACACAACTCATAATCCACTGAACCCATTTTGGATGAAAGCCCAACTTCAACAACACTCCTCTCAAAAAATCCCAGTCAACACGGTCATAAGCTTTTGATAAATCCAGCTTGTAACCACAGAAATGTCTATCCTCCCTTCTATTCTGTTGAATTGTGTGGATACACTCAAACGCAATGAGGGCGTTATCAGTAATTAGTCGTCCTGGCACAAAAGCACTTTGATTAGGAGAGATTATATCTTGTAGAACTGGTCTCAACCTATTCACCAGACACTTAGACACGATTTTATAGACCACATTACATAAGCTAATGGGTCTAAAATCTTTAAGCTCTTCAGGCTGATCTTTTTTGGGAATTAACACAATTGCAGTATTGTTAACTCCTTCTGGCATCACGCCATCCTCAAAAAATTTCTTCACCGCTCTAATGATATCATCCTTCATAACAGCCCAGTTCCTCTGAAAGAACCTTGCCGGAAAACCGTCAGGCCCGGGCGCCTTTAAGGGCCCAATCTGAAATAATGCATCCGCTATTTCTTCATCCGAAAACTCCCTACATAGATCAGTATTAGTAGCTTCATCAATAACTGACGACAAAAGCTGTAAAATAGGACCCGGATCAATATTAGGATCTTTAGTAAAAAGCTCTTGGAAATATCCAGTAGACATTTTCTTCATCTCTTCTCGATTCTCCACCCATGAATCATCCCCATTCTTCAACTTCTTAATCTTGTTTTTCCTTGCCCTCCACACCGATTTCCTGTGAAAGAATTTTGTATTCCTTTCACCTTCCTTTAGCCACATTATCCTGGACCGTTGTAGCCATAACATCTCTTCACGATACAGTATTTCATCCATACGCCTCATGTTATTTTTAATTTCCTGCCCATTATCCTGAGAATTTTGCCTTTGCAATTCTGCAAGTTGAACTCGCAGTGCTTCAAGTTCCTTTCGTACTGAACCAAATTTCTCATAGCTCCAGGCTCTCAGGCTTTTCATTACATACTTTAAAGTATCCACTATATCCCCAAGGCTGCTCTTTGCATTACAGGCTTGCCAGGCACATCTAATCTCCTCGCCAAGACTTTCCTCTCTTTCCCACATCACTTCGTACCGCTTACACCGAGCTCCTGCAGGTCTATCACTTGAGTCATTACATCTAAGCAACATAGGACAGTGGTCAGATCTTGGAGATACTAGATGCTGGACCGATGCTTCAGGGAAAAGTAACGACCATCCATCACATGCGACCACTCTATCCAATCTGACTTTCACATTTCGATTAGCTTGCTTCTTGTTATCATACGTCCACGGCAACCCACTAAAGCCCAGATCATGTACTTCGCACTCCTCCAGAACCTCACGAAACACCTCCATCTGCCGCTCTGCCCTGCGTGTAGCTGAGAAGTGTTCAAATTGCCACATAGCTTCATTAAAATCCCCCATTATCATCCATGGCTCCTTGACTCGGGATTTAATCGTACGCAAACGATCCCACATTAGATATCTATTTTCTACTCTTGGCTCACCATACACAAATGTGGCACGCCAAGGAGGCTCTAACGGCTCAAAGCGCACAAGAACATCAATATGTCGCTGCGAATACGATTGGAGATCCACATGAACCGACTCATCCCAATAAAGTACAATACCACCTCCTTTATTATTAGATTCCACAGCCATACAATTCTTAAAGCCTAGTCTCCAACTCAGATTTTTCATTCTAGACTCACACTGCCAAGTTTCTGAAAGAAAGACCATCTTGGGGTTATATGCACTAACAAAAGTGCACAGATCACGAACTGTCCGGGGATTCCCCACCCCCCGGCAGTTCCAACACAAGAGACTCATTGCTCCTGACGGGGCTCGCCATGAGCACCCGTCAGGTTACCCGTCCCCGGTACTGAATCAGCATGAATTGTACGTCCCTTCTTAGCTACTCCACCTCCATCCCCACTCGTTTCATTAGTCTCCTCCACTCCATAGACATCTTCAGTCATTTCAACTCCACGCTTTCCCAGTGGTGATAATGGAGTCATAATCACATCCTCCTGATTATTTGCAAGGCAGCCCTGAACACCATTCAAAGCCCCCAACAGTGAATGCATTGCATCTTTAACAGAAACACTAGTAAAATCCCTCTTATATTTTACTAGAGTATGGCTGCTTCGGTCCCTCAGCAAACTTCTCTCCACTGACGAAATAGACTTGCTAGCCTTCTCATCTTGAAACATCATCTGACCAGGTGGATTCACATGCATTTTGTCCAGCGAATTTGCCAACTGGTCACCAGCCACCATGTCCTTTGGTAGTACACTACCTGCTGTATCATCACAAGAACTTTCACTTTCCCCTGTAGCATGTACACCAGACCTCTTACCTCCTTCCTCCTGCCGCCACGTACGATTATGTTGCGGCATTTTAAGAGGATTGTCATAGTGTAACCCTCTAACCACTGCTGGGTTTTCCATGGCTTCCATTGTCCTCCTTCTATGTTGCATCTTTCTATACGGTAAAGCTCGAATGCAGTCACTGTACACGTATCCCTTGAAACGATGGTGACTATTCTGACACTCCTTCGCTGCATGCCCCATGCATCCACATTTAAAGCATAAATGCGGCACTAACTCATATATCACATCGAAAGTCTCCACCTTGCCATCAATTCTGAGCTTCAACCACGGTTTTAACCGGATTATTTACTCCCAACTTTACTCTGATGCGCATGAAACGATCCATAGCTACCATCTCTCCTTCCTTATAAACCTCCAGAAAAGTACCCAGCAAATTCCCCAGTCTCTCACCCACATCTGCATTCATCATAGCCGCAGGCAGGTCATAAACTTGAGCCCAAACCGGCACAGCATTAAGCTGGATATATGAAGGTCTTCTTCTGCCGTCATAAGGTTCAACAATAAAGGCATCTCCCCTATGTCTCCACGGTCCCCCTCTCATAACAAAGTTGTAATCCCCTTCACCATGGAATTCCAACAGAAAGAGATTTTCTTGCAACTGTTTCCGATCAATCTTATGCCGTGGAAGCCAAGCCTTCCTCATCTCCTCAAACAAATCAGTTACACTGAATCTTTTCACTGTAAAAAACCTGCCCAGGGCAAGCCATCTTCGTTGAACCGCTTGTTCATCAATATTCAAATCAAAGTCAATTATCTCGTCCTCGTCATCATCAAATTCATCCCCCTCTTCGAATGCTGAGGATTGCCTTGGATTGTACGGCACAATCCTCTTACCAGTCCCTGATGAGGCTTCACTGAACATTGGATTCGTACGCATCAACACATTACTAGATTCCTCCGGCCTGACATCACCATTAATAAAATCACCACCACCATGCATGGTCATCAAGTGCTCTCCGCCACCACCATGCACCGTCACAGAACGACCTCCGTCCCCATGCGCCATCGCAAAACGAGCACCTCCGCCACCATGCGCCACCACAGAACGAGCACCTCCGCCACCATGCGCCGCCGCAGAACGAGCGCCGCCGCAGAACGAGCACCGCCGCCACCATGCGCCGCCGCAGAACGAGCACCGCCGCCACCATGCGCCGCCGCAGAACCAACACCATCGCCACCAAGCACCACCGCAGAACGAGCACGTCCATCGCCACCATGCACCACCATAGAACGATCTCCACCGCCACCATGCGCCGCCGCAAAACGATCTCCACCGCCACCATGCGCCGCCGCAGAAAGATTACCACCGCCACCATGCTCCACCGCAAAACGACCTCCACCGCCTCCATGCGCCGCCGCCGAGAATCCCACACCGCCATCGGTGGCCAAAACCCGATCCGCATCCATTGCTGCGATCCGTCACCGACCCAACCGATGTCGAGAACAGGTATGATCTCAATCAGGATGCTGCGTCTAAACCAGTCGGAGACGATCAGAATGAAACGGAGACTCTAAATCGCCCCCGTAACCCTAGCCGCCAGGTAACCCTAGCCGCTAGCGAAACGTGACGTGACTAAGCCTATTGGTACTTCATACCTTTGTAAAAGCATTTTCTTTTCAATTGAAGTTCTTTGCAGAATTAAATTTGAGCTACAGGAGAAAAATCCTTTTCATTGATTAGTCAGTCACTTAATTTCATGATTTTTCATCCCATCAAAAATCTTTAAGGTGACTTTTATCTTTTCGAGAACGATCAGATATCACTATTATCGTGTGAACCGTCCTGCATCGTTTGATGGCTTACTTGTCCACTGTGGTTCGTCAATAAATGGTGTGCATTCAACGAATTGGTCCGTGTAGTAGTATCCAAAAGTCATTGAAAATCATGAGCTAACTATTTTCAAAAAGACTATAACACATGCTTAGGTTGCTTCAAGCAATACTTAAACGAAAAGAACCAGCAACGACCCCTTTTCGTGTCCACGTCAACAATGATGGCCTTTTACTCTTGGAAAGGGACTTCGTCCCGTACAGCTCAAGACACGATGGGTTGATGGATCGATGCTACTGGCTGCATACTCCTACTTCTTATCTGCTCACGCGACCATGGTGGGTTGATGCCTCAGTTTTCTCCTGTTGATGGATAGACATGGTGCCAAAATTGCGTGCCAGCTTACCGTTGAATTATTACCAACGCAATTATAAGCCGGATTGCTCGTGGACAGCTAGAAATGTGCAATATAATGCTAAAATATGTGTCCTTTTACGTCTTAAATTGCAAAAGTTAGGAGGAAAAAATTAAGGAGGGGCAGACTTGACCAAATTTGTCTAAGAATAGCCGGAACCTATTTGATTCATGACCTTAGACGGCCTGACCAATATTGGCTATAGAAGAGTGTTTAATTCAAGTTTAGAAGAGATCGTTAGATTGGTGGCCGAGTTAAAGTTCGATATATAATTGAGTATGACGTGCATGATTTACATATCGTTTTATTCATGATATAATATTTCTCATAGTTTTATACTCTAAAAATTATAAAAATCACAACGGTACAAAAAAGGATTAAAGATTGGTTGCATGGTTTATAAATTACAGTCGTTTAATGGTTACTAATTTGAAATACAAATAATCTAACAGACTAACTCCACCAACCAGCTCATGACACGTCAATAAAGGCAGAGATATCATGCCAAATCAAGGTTGGCGTCTTATATCGACCACAAGGTTTCCCCACTATCCTACAAAGGATTTGGATTGGAGTCGAGACTTAAAAATTTGCCATACAAAATCACGCAAAGTGCCGGCTTTTAAATCGAACCCCAAACCAAACCGATGCAACCAGCCAATCAATCATTCGAGAACTTTCATCAGCTGGACGGAATATCCTAGTTTCCCAGTCTAGTGACGGCCGCTGCTGGTTCCGAAGTCGATAAAGCCGGCCCGTTTCCAAGCCGCACCGCCAAATTGGGCAGGGTGTGCGGATGGGTCACTGTTCGTCGGCGCATTTCGGGCCCACGAGCCAGCCACCCAGCCCGGGAGCAGCCCAAGTGTCCGCTGCCGCGTGGACGGACAAGTCAACTGCAGGCGCCGCAGCACCGGCCCGACTTCTCAGGCTACTGTGCCGCCACCTACAGTCACAATTCACCCGATCCACACCCATAGCATTTCCATGACATGCGGGACCACCCTAGATCTCATCCACTTGTCAGAGAGTGAGGTAGCAGAAGGCGGTGTGTCAGATGCCTTTGTTTCCCGAAACGGTAGTGCACACGTGGCGCACACTTGGGGCCTCCCCTCGCGCCTCTTATCCTGTGCGGGAAGAGAAATGACGGCGCTGCCCCCCGAAAAGCGCAGAAAAGTGCGCGGCGACGGATGCCCTTTTTCGCCTTTTGCGGGGCCCACCGCCTCATCCCACCTCCGCGCTGGTCGCTCGTGCTCTACGCTACGCTACCACTTCTCCAGGTCTACAGCTCCCTCTCTCCCCTTCCTCTCTCGCTCTCTCTCTCTCTCGTTCTTGCCTTCTCTCTCCTCGCCTGATCGCCAAAAGGCTACTTTAACCAGGGTTCCGGGCCCTTTCTAGAAGCTCCTGGATTCGACCGGGCCCAGGGCTCTGCTGTTGCAGTTGAGCCGGCCGCGCTCAGGTGCCGGCGCGACGGCGGATCTGAGGAGCCGCCGCGGTGGCTCTCGCTCCTGCCTCCGGTGCGCGCTGCTTCTTGTCCTTTTCTCCGCGGGGCCGTTTCTGTTTTCCGGTTTAGTTCGTTGGGATTGCATGGTGAGCGGGATCGAGCTCGGAGCGCTTGATTTGGGCTCTGCTTCAGTTTTCCGATGGACGGCGTGCTTTTGTTCTTTTCTTCTTCTTTTTTTTTTTCTTGTGGTTCTTGTGGGCAGGCTCGTCGTGTTTGCCGCCTTGTTTTGCGTTGTCGCCTCTGTGGGTCTATACTTCTTGGGATTGAAATTATATGCCTGCGGATTGAGGGAGTGAAAAATGACCGCGTTCATGATTATTTCCTACCAAATCTTACGGTTTCTTGACTGGCATGTAAAAATGATTTCTGCTGTATACGTGTCGGCGCCATGGCCTTATTTCAGTTCCGTACACGGAAAGCGTGAATGAAATGAAAACTGTTTTGGCTGATTCTTTTTCCCTCTAATGGAAATGGTCCTCATACTGTTGCTTCTTGCATTGATCCTGTTGATTCTTCAGCTTTCAAAACGGTAGCTTCTTCCGTTTTTCTTTTGTGATAGTTCTATCCACGCGTAGCGTGCTTAGTTGCGAAAGAAGATATGTGATTTTATTGCGTCCACAAATATTTGTACTTATTTCCCATTTGAAGGAATAAAGATCACCCAGCCTCTGATAGAAATGTTCAAACTTGTAACCTTTTCTGTTATAGGTGAGTATACGTGGCTGAAAAGATTTGGATTTTTTTCTTTGACAGATTTTTCAGAAAATAAGTTTATTAATTTCTCAGGCCCATGAGTTGATACAAAGTTTCTTCTTTTCCTGTTTTCTGTAGTCCAAACGACCGAAATCTCCGATGCTACAAAGCAACAACTAGAACTAGTTCAGAATAGATGTTCTGCAAATAAAACTATCAGTGTATAATGTTTGTTTGCCTAAAACTCCGTCCAGTCAATGATGTTTTATATTACTGCCTCCCTATTGTATTGTTGTGCAGCTGTCCTTAGTTGCTCAGAAAAAGTTGAGATATCATAGAATAGGATTTTTTTTTTCGAAATAAACAAGTGCCGTTGTTGACTCTGAATGTCGTTATTTTGGGGTCTTGTGATGGTTGTCTTCCATTTCCTGCACATTATCTCTTCTAGGAATCGCAGTACATAGTGACCTTGCGGAATAGATACTTTCATTCTAGCAAGTAGTGAGTGGGGAGCTGGAATTATAATATGTACCACAATTAGATGATTCCATGACTAGTTGCCTGTGCTTTTTAAGTGGGATCATAGTTCTTTATCTGTTGGTCGGCAAATTGGGACAGGGTCTGCCGATTGATAATTCCATCGAAACCTAGAATTGTCCTAATGTACATGGCGGTAATATGTCCTGATTAGGTAGTAAATCTACATTATCCCTTATTTTATATTTCTAGTAGCTGACGAAAGACGTTGATGGGTTGGGAGCCTGCTTGTTGTGTCTTGTTTGAGCATTTCTCCTCTGTTGTACTGAAAAAGCTACCTGCTGTGTGGTTGTGTGCCTCTGTCATAGCAATATCAGCACTGAAAGGAGCAAAACTTGTGTCATCATGTCAGCATCATACTGTCATGGACACCGCTAAATGCATGGTTACTAGTTCATGAAATGAAAATTCCTCCAGAAAATATTCCTACTTTTGTGAATAGTTCAAATATATATCACTGCAGTAGTGCTTTTTCTAATATTTGCTTATGAATACTGTGCAGGTTCCTTGTAAACTTGAGTTTTCTGGGAAACGTGCGAAGAAAGGTTTGTTGCCAGCATAACTGCTTGTAAAGCTGGTTTGAAGTTTGGCAAAATCAAATATTATGGGTGCTCAATGTGATTTCTGTGGGGATAAGAGATCCATGGTTTATTGCCGATCAGATGCAGCATCCTTGTGCCTGTCATGTGATCGTAATGTTCATTCTGCTAATGCTCTTTCTCGGCGCCATACAAGGACCCTTTTATGTGATCGGTGTACTTCACAGCCTGCCATGGTCCGCTGTCTCGTAGAGAATGTTTCACTTTGCCAAAACTGTGACTGGAACGGTCATAGTACTGGATCTGCAGCTGCTGGACACAAAAGACAAACTATAAATTGCTACTCAGGGTGCCCATCATCTGCAGAGCTTTCAAGAATCTGGTCATTTGTTTCGGATATTCCTAATGTAGCCCCTGAGCCAAACTGTGAGGAGGGAATTAGCATGATGAGCATTAGCGACAGTGGTGTCAGTAACCAGGACAATGCTGCTGGGGACAGTAGTTTGTTGGATATAGCTAGCGCAACACTTATCAGTGATCTCGATACTTGTAACAGGGTTCAGTCTCTAGAGGGCCCATCTTCAGGAGCTGGGGTCAACCTGCTTCCAAATGCTACTGATCAGACAGCTGGACCTGTCGATTCAACAACACCTAAGGTGCTTTAAAGGCTTTCATATCCCTGATTCCTCATAGATAGAATTAGTTACTCACCACTGCAGCTGCTGCGCAATTCTGCTTCCATTTGCGTGTAGATAACCAACTGCTTTCTTTCTTCGGTTGATTGTTATAATTTGTCGACATATTTCATAACTTAATTCCATATGTTCCTTTCTCTGAACGGCATATGCAGAATTTTCTATCCTTTTTTCTTTCCACGCCTTTCCTTTTCTCAGCACCACTGTACTTTCCAGATATCTAACAGTCACTAATGTGTTCAGGCTTTCCTTGTGCAGGTGCTCTATATGCCAGACAAAGATATGTTCTGTAAGGATACCATATATGAGGATTTTTGTGTGGATGACGTTGATCTTGCTTTTGAAAATTACGAAGAGTTATTTGGCACCTCTCATATTCAAACAGAGCAACTGTTCGATGATGCTGGAATTGACAGCTACTTTGAAATGAAGGAAGCACCTGCGGGAAATGCTGATGAGGTTTGTTGGTTGCTAGCAACATTTTTTTTGTAATACCTTACAGTTGTTCGCACTCATGCAGACGCTCTCATAACCTTCTTTTTAGCCTGCGAACCTAGCCTGAGTCAATTCTGTGTTCCTTCCTTGCACCTAAACTTATAAGTTGTTAAATTCCATGTTACTTCATCAAAAATTCACTTTAAGTGCCTAATGTGAATTGGCTGGGCGGTATGGTTCCCATTCACAATTATTAATCCTTTATGAGAACATCTGCAATTATATTTTTTCATGAAGTATGAAATGAAAAGACTAGTATGTTTTTTATCACTGGAACTCTAAATTTTCAGGTTGACATTTTGTACAACTGAAATCACAATTTTAACTAGAGTTAGCGGTTCCGAAAGTATGATATGTAGTTATGTACAGTTCAGCTTTTCTTTCTGTTTATAAGTATTAATAAATTGTCTAGGATGGGCACAAGCGCTGAAGTGTAAAAAGCTAGAATGAATTGTTCTTTTGTTATGTTTTTGGTGTCACAAGCCCATGTCAATTAGTTGAGGAGCCACATTTTGAACTGCTGCCATTCCAATAACTACTGTACAATCGTTTGTCTGAATTCGTCGGCATAGTTTGGAGTTCATCAAATTTTCAGAAGTTACATGGTTCTTATAGTGTTCATTTCTTATGCTTGTCAGCAGCAGAAGCTAATGCAGCCCGAGAATAGCAATGCAGTATCTGCTGACTCTGGGATGTCGAATCCAGGAGCAAAGGGTGATTCCAGTCTTTATATTCCTGTGAGGCAGGCTAGGTCCAGTCTGTCTCTATCCTTTTCCGGTCTGACTGGTGAGAGCAATGCTGGAGATCACCAAGATTGTGTGGTATCTTCTGTGCTCCTTATGGGTGAGCCTCCTTGGCATCCTCCGGGCCCTGAAGGCTCATATGCTGGAGGTAGCAGAGATAGTGCACTCACACGTTACAAGGAGAAGAAGAAGAGAAGAAAGTAAGGACACGTCTCATAAAGATTTGGTGCTCCTTTTTGCATCCCATTATATTAATTTGTATCAGACAAGAACTCTGCAAATAGAATGTAGTTGTGGAATTTTTTTTGCACACTTTGTAACACCCCAAATGTTCATTGGGATGACTAGATTCTTAATCAATTTGAAACCATGTAGTTGGGTGATAGCAATACAGGTTTAATTAGTTATTCCGAAAGGATAGCATTTAGTGGCAGCTAATGTGTGGTTGTTATTAATATCGACTAAACTGGTTTCCTAGACTGCCAATGCATGCTTTTGACTTGCAGCTGGCCTATAACTCACATTTGCAGCTCAAGTGCTCATATCCTCTGCCTTCATTTTTGTTAGCTAACTAATTATGTTTCATATATTGTTCTGGCAGATTCGACAAGAAGATCAGGTATGCTTCTCGCAAGGCTAGGGCAGACGTGAGAAAGAGGGTCAAGGGAAGGTTTGTTAAGGCTGGTGAAGCATATGACTACGATCCACTCTGCGAAACAAGAAGTTACTGAAACATATGGTCTTCATCCAGTGTTAGGATAGTAAACTGAAACCAAGGCTTGCTGCAACTGGCACCAAAGCAGTAACACTCTGAGCATTGGGATAAGACTGTACCTTTAAATGGAGAAAAAGAGAAAACATTGGAGAGACAAAAAGAAAAGGAGACAAAAAGATGTGAATGTTTCGGAAGTTTTTGGATGCCATTCCTGCTTTTTCTTCTGTACAGTGGATGGAATTAGCATCTTTTGTTGCATTTGGAGGAGCGATTTGAGTCTCTCCACCTTTTGTGAATTAGTCAGACTAAACAGACAATTGCATTTTGGTCTCCTTTACTGACGTCCACCTACCCATGATGTGGTGTTTTTGGCGGTGTCCTCCCAGATTAGACTGATGGTTGCAGCAAAATCTGTTGCTGCATTGTTTATTATTATGTAAAATTACTGGGTTCTGTAGCTATTTTGTACAATTATTAACGTGTAAATACCAGGTCAGTGATAAACTAGTAGTTAGTTTGACCTTTTAAGTTGTTTATAGAACCACATATGACTTGCTTTCTGTGGTACTGTGTTTACTCTGCCCGAATCAACCTTCAGATAGATCCAGTGTTATCATTAGTAACGATCATGTGCTCAGATAGTAGCTTTTGTAGTTTCCTGAAAACTAATAGTTATTGTAATCAGCTGCTGAAGCAAAACAGAACTTGCATTCTGTGCCTACGTTGATCAGTATCCTGATTGCGTTATTGCTTTTATTTTCATTGGTAACGATCTTTGCTTAGGAGTTCAAACACACCTCAAGGGTACAGGCCCTGAAATCCGGAAAACTGCAGATTGAAGGCACTGTCCCTTCAAGGGTACAGGCACTGAAATCCGGAGTAAAGAAAACATGCAATAACTGATGAAATAAATATGTTTCCATCTATGGAAAAATGATTAAAATGACACATCAAAAGCTTGCGTTGAAGTAAAATTTTGTGTTATACATGATGAAAACCTTATGCACGAGAAACAACAAATAGAAGCTTATCTATCTCATGAGCACCATCAAACAATAACGAATTCGTTTCAAAAAAATAAATAGTTTTTTAGAGGACTTTGCATGGAACCAATTGGTGGCTGTGTTATGGCCACGCCCAGGGTTCATTTCTTCATTGCACGTTTTCAATGCACAAAGGAACGAAACCTAATTTGGCCTGAATCATCTTAACTAGAAAAAAATTGCGAAAGAAAAGCAAAAGTGATTCCTGTGTTCGAAGGATCGCTCAGAATTCACTGGAGAACTCTGCCCATCTACCTCAGGGACCAAAAATTAGTCTAACACAGTTCATGAGGGTCAAATAAAAAAATGAAGGATTGCTTTGGTTTTCCATTCATTTCGTATTTTGTTCATACAACAGGAGATGCAACCTTTGCAGGAGCACAAGTATAGAAAAAAAATTGTGATCAAATCTGCATGATTTTCTGTTACTAATAGACACTGAGCTGTTTTACTAATCTAACTAAAACGGTGTAGACAAGATTCAGATCTTCTCACCGTTTGTACAAGTCAGTATATTCTGTATTCATGGTCAACCAGACCACATTCTAGGCCGTGCAGTTAGTTCTTCAGTAAAAATCTTTTATTGAAGCCCATTTTCAGGGTGTGGCACAATTTGTCTTCTGTACCTAGGATTCTGGAGATCCATGTGTGCATCAGCAAAAGTCGGAAATGTGAAAAAGGGTTCCTACTTAGCTGGTGGTAGTGGTGTTATAGATTCCTTCTCGAGTTGGCTGAATATCTTCTTGAGACGAGAAGATGCACTGGATTCGATGTCCTGCATGATCTTCTTTCGATTCTTACAGCTCTTTAACCATGATATGCCAAGAGATACTTGGATAGAACAAGTTTTCTGTTTGGATGCAATGTTCTCCAGATGATATCGGATATGGAGCTGAGAAAGATAAACATAGTGGCTCACAGTTAGTAAGTAAAAATAATTTCATTTAGGACATAATGATGCAGAGATAAATGGTTAATGCATGAGATGAATGAGGTTGCTTGTCCTTTTGCCCTGTTAAGGTCTAGTGCATCTCCGTGTTAGATAGCATGATGCTTTTGTGTGTAACATAGTCACCGCACTAATCTATTGAATAGGCAACTAATGCTACTAAAAACTCCAGTAATTATGTGTGCGGTACTATATTTCAGGTTGGCAGTAAAAGACTCTAATTGATGCTCAAAGTTTGGTTTGGAAACTGTGTTGATGTTTGAAACACCGTGCATAACTCAGATTTTAATATACAAATAGAGCATATAATTTATGCCAAAAAATGGCTCTTACATTGAAATATTCCCCAACTGGGATGCCTTCAAGTGTCATCACTTCTTCCACAAGCCATCCATTTTTATCAGGCAGAGGAGACTTCTGTTGGGTGCTCATTGCTTCTCCCCCATGCCGTGCTGATTTCTTATCGAACTTGTAATGAACTTGCCTCTGATAAATATCCGATCTTACTGGCTCCCAAGCTGTAACAGAGTACTCCATACAGCCAACCTTCTCCATTACTTGACGTTCCAAAGGACCACCCTCAAATATGCCCATGAGCATTGATACCTAATGAGGCATAAAGTAGATTGCCATGTAATAAACTATAAATCTTTGTGCAGCACATAGTGGATTGCACACAGTGTCTCGATGGTAAGGAATCTTACATCAATATGTTTTGTCGATGAGAACACCTCAGACATTTTGACATCCTCTATCCCTAAGAAAGATCCACTTTCCTCATTTTGGAAGTCTTTTGTTTCTGATTCCTCTTCTACAAGCTGTACCTTTTGTTCCGGGGTTAAGGATCTTGCCTTCCACAGTGCCATTATTGTTCTGCAGGCAATTGGTGATTTCAAACAATTATTCTTAAGAGAAAGAAAATAAAAAATCAAGTGAAATAGACAAAGGGAAAAAATGTCATTTTAATCAGTTTGCTTGTGATGGCCCATAACAAGCTAAGACCATGTTTATCATCCAAGAAAATGTACTTACCTATGCGCTACATTGAATGACACAAAAGATTGGAAGTTAAATTTGAGTCTCCCTTCATTGTCCAGTTGCTTTGCTCCATGCTTTGCATCCATTCCTCTGTCCTTGCGAAGAGTAATAAACAGAGATGGACTTCCCATTGAAGATAGGGTTGCAGGGACCACTATGATGTCTTCAATATCTTCCCAAAGAAAAAAGAATTTTGTTTTGTGGCCAAAGAGATTTGTGTAAAACCCAATTATTCTTGGAGACAAAAAAAGGCGACCCTGCAATATAAAAACAAATCAAATTTCAGAAACATGCAAGAATGGAGGTCGTTTTTAGTGGTCTTAAAGTTACAGTAGCATGGCAACATGAAATACAAACTAGTCATAACCACAAAGTCTAGTTAAATACTCCCTCCATTCTGAAATTGATGACGTTCTGACCAGAATTTTTTAGCTGTGGGCAGCACAAAACTGCTGTCAGGAACCTCATGAATCACAGAACGGAGGGAGTATATTTAAACAGTGTTCTCAAACCGAATCAATTCGAGTGCAAAGAATCTCAAATACCATGTTAAAGTGACACTACCACGTGTCGTTTTACATTATGTGATGAACAATTCTCACATCTAAATCTGGTTTAGGATACCGCACCCTCCACCTTGTTCGCACAGGGTACTGAAGTATTATGAAATGAAATGAATGCAAACAGTATGACAGAAAGGCAGAGCAAAAAAATAAATAAGCATACCCAAGGAACAATTACCTGCGTTAGCATTTTCCTCTTTAAATGACAAGTAAAATCATTGATAAGAAATTCCTCCGGTGGCAATGAAAAGATTTTTTGGAATGCTAAGTTTGTATGAGGAGACCTCACAGCAATCTGCAGAATAAATTTTGCATTTCAAAATTAGGTCAAGTTAGGATGAGATTTTCAACATACACTAGCTGAATGAAAACTCACCTTTTTGCCAACTTCTTTCTCCATTTTGTCAATGTAATTCTTTACTATTTCAGTACCTCTAGAATTGTTCAGAATAATTCTCAAATGCAATTTTGACTGACAAGCTTGTGCTAGCTTCCCCTTCAGAGGAATCCAAATGTCGGCAAGCTCGGATATATTAGATTTCAAGAAATTTACTTCAGCATGACCAAGGGAGGCAACTTCATCAAAGGGTCCATCAAAATCATATACATCTATTTCCATCACCGATGGGGGATCCTCCATAGCATCAAATTCAAAAATTTCTGTAAGTTTTGAAAAATGTTAAATAGAACCATGCAAATTTCAAACCTATATAGCAACTTAAGAGGCTGACAGAGGCTCCAAAGTAATGAGATAGGAAGCTTCTATACAATGAATGTCTAGTGAATGAATATGGCATTGGCTCGTAAAGTAACTATAGTTAAGAGTAGATTTACCATTCCACTGAGGCTCCAGGGTATGAAACTTAATCGAACTTGTTTTTGTCTTTCCGTTGCAAGTAAATACAACATAGGGGTCAGAGTAGCCAGATGTTTTCGTTGCTGCCAAGTTGGTTCCCTCGATCAGAGCAACAGTCAGCAACCAGCCATCTCCTTGTGCTTTGACTCCATGGTCACCTAATGTACATTTGAAAAGACAATGTCAGCAATGTTTGATTGGACAAAAATAAGGTAATAGCATCCCTTCGCTAAATTATTAAGTGCCATGTATTTATTTCCGAAAATTTCATCAGTAGCAGTAATCCTGAATATTTTTGATGAACAACACTTGAATAAGCATACATTCTACTCCCACCACGTAATACAATAAAATGAGAGCTGAGAAATAAGTGCTACCTCTCTGCCTCTTTGCCTGGATGAATCGTGCAATCATATTTAGAACACGCTGTCCTTGTAGAACAAGTACCCCACAAACTACAACTTCACCAGCAGAATCTGGTAAGTCCAGGCCTGGGAACTCGAGACCTTGAATTATACTAGGACTTGCAAGGATGATGTGTGCAGAAACATAAACAAATGCAAAAATTGAGGATATAACAGTAAAATTTCCAAATATTCGAAATGCTAGCTTCCAATCAGATTCTTGCTCTGGTTGCACTGAAGATAAAACTTCATTACTAGCTGCTGTGTCTTTGGCATCAACTGGCTTGGCATATCGAGTGAGGATCTCAGAGAACTGAATGTAGTTGTCCTTCAAGCCTTGTTTTGCCCCATTTTCGATCATGCTCTTCATCATGGTACTTTGGACAAAATTTAAGCGCCAAGATACTACAAGATGTGAAGACTTTTCATCATCTGGTAGTTCAGGCCCCGGCATTATACAGGTTAAAAGCTCCACTCTGAAAGTATTGCCAAAAGGAACTTCAGGCGTACTAACATCTGCTAAAACTGCAAACATCTCTCCATCTGCCTTCATGTATGTCAGGTCTTCCGTTGCTTTCACAGCCTTAACTAGCTTAGTAGGAGCTTTTGTGTAGCTCACTACTCTCTTCAAGATTTCACCATCATTTTCAAGTTTCCATTCTTGAGTTTCAAGACCAGTCGTTCCTTGAATCTCTGCTAGTGATTGAAGAAAGTCTGAACTTGGGGAGAACAGAACTGTGTTCAAGTCGTTGGGTGCAACAGCGTAAACTTGATCAAGAAGAACTCCACCTGACAAATTTTCAGGCATTTCTTTCCCTTCATGCCGAGATCCAAAGGCCTTTAACAGCTCATCAAAGGTCATAGTTGTGCTAGCTTCAGAATCCTGCTTCTCAGAAAGTTCTGAACTAGTTGATGGCGCCTCTTCAAGATTATTTGAAGTGTTATCCTGCTTGGGGAGTTGTGGAGCAGGAGCTTCTGCATCTTTCGGTTTCACTGAAAAAAACTGATACAGCTTATTAACAAACGTTGGACCAGCATTTGATTTGTCCTCCTTGACAATCTCTATCTCATCGTTCTCTGTTAATGCCGTGGACATTTCTACAGGAATATTCGGCAAAGAAGACCCTTTCTTTAGTTCAGTTGATTTGTCTGAATTTGATGTAAGGTCATCTGAAGCCCAGTGTGCAAGTGTCGTTGCCTCTTCAGTGTAATTTTGAGCCAGAGATATGTTGAGCCGAATCTCTCCTACAGAAGACATTAGCAGCAAATAAATAGATGGCCAGTTCAATAGTTCTGCTACAGATAACAAAACAAAAAAGGATAGATATGGCCACATATTTTGTAGAAATAAGACCAATTAGTAATGACACAATTAGCTGTTGTACTATAATGAGAGAAGGGAGGTCAAGCAGAGGGACATGGATAAAGTTAACAATTTAACAGAGGGAAAAAAACACAACGATGCCATCTGGATATATGATTCAGTTAAAGACAGGTTCAGAAACTATTGCGGAGAATAGGATGGAAAAAAGGGCAGTGCACAACAAACACACCCTACTTATCCAGAGCTGCATCGCTTTTTTGGAACCATTGGGGGTCCATTTCATGACATCTGTAAAACACTCCTACATAACTGGTCGTACTACGCAATGCATAACACGTTGTCATCATGGGGCCGATACGAAAACAACGCAAACTGAATGAACTGAGAATAAAAGGAAAAAAGAAAAAAGAGAGAGACAAAGCAGTGAGAAGCATTACCGCAATCCTTGATCTTGGACTTCTTGCTCTTGGGCTGCAGCTGGTACCACTGCATCCCGAGCGTGAGGTTTTCGGCGTCGAGCACCGCGGAGAGGGGCACCTTGACCTGGCCGAGGAAGTCGTCGGAGAAGTAGCGGTCCTCGTGGAGCACGGCGACGAGGAGCTGGTCCCGGAGGTCCCCGACCCGGAAGGCGAACTCCTCGTCCCAGGCGGGGCTCACCGTCCTGCGCGCCACCTTGGTCTTGGCCCGCTGCTTCCCCAGCTGCGCCCTCGCGTACGGGTCCCGCAGCCCGTCGCCGGCGTCCGTCGCGGGGAGGCCGCGCGCCTCGACCACGCGCACCACCAGCCTCATTTCCGGGGGGACTGGAGACGCCTTCCGACTGCTTCTTCCTTCTTTTCTTTATCGGATTTGGGCGGCGGGCGCCCGTGCCGCGCGTGTGCAATCCAATCAAACCAAACCAAGAAGCCGCGATTACACCCCTTTCCTTCCTTCTTTTCTTTATAATCGGATTGAAACTTGGGGACGCGGTTGAATCGAATGAAGTACGACGAACAGCACGGATTGACCGGAGAACAGTAAACAGCACGAGTATTCAGTATGGTCCGTCCAAGAAACGGCTTCCAATAATCAATCAATCCGAATGTCCAATCGCAATCCCAGATTGAGCCTCCACGAACCCGGGAAGAACGGCGCGCAAGGCGCGCACCAGGAGGGAAAAAGAAGCAGCCTTCGCCACGAAACAGCAGCAGCAGCAGGTCCGCGGGAAGATGGAAGGAAAGAAAGAAAAACCTTCCAAAAATCAGAGAAAGAAAAAAGGAACAGAGACAGCACCGCGCGCGGGCACAGGGAGTAGGGTTTGGGTTGGGAAGCGCGGACCTGCGAGCTTGAGGAGGTGTGTGGCGGTGAGAGAGGTTGAGGCGGTCGGGCAGCAGGCGGTCGGGTTTGAGGAACAGGAGGCGGAGGAAGGAGGAGGGGGGACGTACTCGGTTCGGCTCGGTTGGGTCCAGTCTCCCCCGCGTCGCGTCGTCGCTGCTGACTTTCAAAACGAAACCGGGGTAATTTCGTCAATCGGACCGTTGGTTCGTGGTCGCGTAACACCAATGTCTCCGCTTCCATGGCTCCATCACGGAACCGTAGTACTAGACGAATAGAATACTCGTACAATCCTCACCTGGCAGGTACGGTTCAATGGCCAATGGCCGGCCGGCACCGGCACAAATGGCCCCACCGGAGACGGATCAGAGCTTACGTGGACTGCCGCGACCACGGGGATTGCGGAGTGGACTCGATGAAGTCGTAGCTCTATTTTTCTTCTTCGAGAAAAAGTCCTACAACCTCTGTTTGAAAAATGCTTGTTTCTTTGTTATAGAGAACCGTAAATCTACTACTACTTCACTAATACTTGTCTTTTATTTTTTCATTTTTATAAATATTTCTTTTTATTCATTAAGATCAGATCTTCTTCTTCTTTTTGCGAGGGACATTAAGAAGATCTTCATTCGTCTAATTTAAACTATACTACTGTCTAATTTTTTCTTGAACACACAAGAAGCAGCAATTACCATACTGTCTAAATACAGCTCAATGATAAATACAGCTGTTATCGGCCCCTGAATTTAATTTTGCCTACAAGGTGCCAGTGGGTTCAAACTAGTGGTTGTTTAAAAATGGGACAATATTAAAAAACCAGGCAGTGCAGTATTCATGGCCCTCCTGTTAGCCGTCAATGTCGAACACGAGAAAGGGTCGCACAAAAGAGTGACCTCCGCGACACAATAATTATCCATGGCATACACCATGATTGTATAGGTCAAAATTAACCTCAAAATTGGCAGCACGGACAAGACTAGTATCATTTGATTGTTACACACAGAGTGAACTTGTCTTAATATTCCACGAAGACACATGCCTGCAAGCAGCCATGACTCGGACTGGGTAAAGAAGAGGCGGCTAGATTATCAACTAATACTATTTTTTTATTTTGTACTTTTCTTTTCAGCTGGCAAAGATTGACTGGAGCACCGGTGCCAACACCAGTTTAACAAACTCCACAATGCTTAAAAAAGCAAATGCCAGATCTAGGGTCTAGACCAGTAATAATAACATCACGCAAATGAAGATCAGTAAAAAAGGTAGAACTTTTTGTTTTTTGAAGTTCTTGGATAATCCAGTGTGGCCTCAGAACAGACATCACATGTGAAAGTGACATATTACTTTGTCATGCCTGATGAATGTTTAGCTTTCAGATGCAGACAGAATCTAGAAGCTGACCAGATAACAATCATTTTACAAGTTTAAAAAGCATAGGAATATGAACCACTTTCCCAGCTTTCCTGTCCAAGGGAAGTCAATTATTCTCATAAAGTAGTGCAGAATTAGAGCTGAAGTTCACTCCAGGCCACTCGATGGTCAAGGCCAAGTTCAGATCATAAGTAAAGCTGCAAAGCTTTTTTTGTTCAAAAGCATTTCTGCCTGGCACAGGCAGCTCTCCGAGGCGTTCGATTTCGAGCGCCTGGGGTGTGATCTCTGCCTGGCCCAGGCAGCACGCGCCAGGACGTGAACCAAACAAGCCTTTAATCAACATTTCGTTCCAAGAAAACGAGAGTATTCATGGTATTTTCAGAACGGTTCAGGATTCAGAACAGAAGACCTACACAGAGCTGATGAAAAAAATAAATAAAAGAGGGGTAGATGCTGTCACGGGCAGACAGGAGTTGCATTCTTAGCTGGCATAGCTGTCCCGCTTGCAGTGAAGGTACCTGTCTGTTGATGAACCTTGGTAATCTCCAATCCAATTGCTAAAGAATCCTTTCTGGCAGCACAACACTAGTTGTGAACCACAGCAAAAGAAAACTACCTGACAAAGAACTTGTATGTTCGTATTACTTGTACTGAAAATTGCAGTTGGATGTACATAAGATGTATATGAACTATAGATCACTAGCAAAAATGGCAGCATTGGCGACTCAGTAATTTAACCTAATCTAGATTAAACATAGCATCAACATTGGTATAAAAGTAAATCTGTACAAGTTTGGTTTCAAGCGAACAGTGTAGTAAATTTGGTGGATATCAAATCAATCTATGGCATGACCCAATAGATATTATATACGACTAATTTGGTTTTTCAAGCGAACTGTGGGGAAAATTCGGTGGATATCAAAATCAAATCTATGGAGCAATCGAATAGATATTAGAGTGGGCAAAATGCAACAAGAAGCAAAGGATCACAACTGCTGCAATAGTTGTTCGCACTCATGTATGGCAAGCAAAATCATCATGGAAACATAGAGGACAAAACTCCTGCATATCCTCTTCAAGCACTAATAGTTTTAGCATTTTCATCTCATGCTAGCTGCTGGAGTCCTCTGCATCAGCAAGCACAAACTCTGCGTACAAGTTCTTCAATGCTATCACGATCGTCATTATAAGAGGACCTAATATAGCGCCCTGCAGAGCAACATCAAACAATCAGAAAAAAATATGCACAAGAAAAACGCCATAATAATATGCAAAAATATTACCACGCTCCACCTCTCAAGAATTAGGATGGGACTAGCATTCACAAAAATAAGAAAAGGGGAAAATTTATATTTCGAACTTAAGATAGCTGTTGCACCTCCAGATTCACGAAAATCAGTTATCTACACAATTACACAGCTATACACAAAATATATTGAAAAATTAATCAAAGTGACAGCATTAAAGTTGGATGCAGCTCAAAATGTCAAAAATGGATATGGGGTAGCCACTGCATAAATAATAAAACTATGAGGAATTACCCACAAAAAAGAAGGTGGGAAAGGGCACAAATATCTAGATATATGCAGAACAAATTTCCCAGTATGTCACTGGAGGACAGTACGACACAAAACAAAAGCAAAAGGTATTGTAGCTCACAGCATAATCGTTCTTCTAGTAGCAGATTGGGAAAATATCTAGACAGGTGGTTAGCTTCTATATGCAAGCAAAAGCATAAAAAATGTTTAATTTCATAACGGCACTTAAAACAGTGAAATGCAGTTATCAGACTAACAGCACAAAAGAGGTGAGTAAATAAAGAACAAAAACCGTACCTCCAGTGCATTGGGGAACAATGTCATGCCACCAATTATGCTGAGGCCAGTGAGGTACCCATTGTACCCAGGTATATCCTCCAGAATTGTAGTGGTGCCATAATCCATGAGCATGAGGTGTATGACAGTTACCACCAATGCAAGCACATATCTCCCTTCAATGAGCAGCTGCCCCGCGGAAAATATCGAGGACAGCCATGGTGGAAGTATGGGCACAAGTGCACTGATGAATCCAAGCACAGTCGAAGTGTACACAAAATGCACCTTGAAGAACTTGAACAACAGCCATGTCAGGCCTCCTTGGAATATGGCAATCTTGGCAGTGGCTAACATGACACTACTAATGGCATGGTCGATGACCTCAACACAACGGTCTTTTACTTGTTTTGACACCGGCAAAAGATCGATGATTTGCTCCGTAGCACCGCCTCCCTCAACAGTAATGAGGTAGTACAGAACCCACAAGAAAACCATCAGCTGCGATACAAAATTCACCACCTCAGCTGCACCTGACACAATGCGGAGAGCAATGGACAACATCAAATTGGCACTACCACCGAGCACCGACGTGCCGCTCGACAGCAGCCTCTTTGCGACCTCTGTCCCCTGCAAAGCCAGCTCCTTGGCCTTGACCACCAAATCCTCCCTTGTGATCAATAACTCTCTAAAGAACGAGTCCAGCTCCCTGTAAATCTCCACCCACTCCCTTTTCTTCACACGGGCTGCAATCGCCTGCAGCTTCATTGAGTACGGGTGTGGTCCGGAAGTGATGAGCGCCTCCTTGCTCTTTGGCCCGACTGATTGGCTGATCAAGAAATGCCTGAATCCGCTAGTGAAATCCGTAAGGTTGTACTGCACCGCCAGCTGGTCTACCTGGTCCCAGACGGTGTCATAGAATTTGGCGGAGTATTGATCCACCAAGCCAGGGATGTCATTGTCCTCCAGCCATGTCTTGAGGCCAATCTTCTCAGAGTAGTTGCCATTCTCGACATGGGACTTGAGGGACATGACGGCGTCCTTGCCCTCCAGCCCGATCTTGTAGGAGAAGAAGATGCTGCCGGCGACGAACCCGACGATCATGCCAAGCATGAGGCCGACGGCGACGAGCGTCTTGAGGTGGCGCAGGATGCCCCCCGTGAGGAGGAGGCCGCGCGAGGAGGGGCGCCTGCCGGAGATGCGGGAGGACGCGGCGCGGGTGAGCTTGGGGGAGGCGGCGCAGAAGGCGAGCGCGAGGGCGAGGAGCAGAAGCGCGGCGGCGGCGCCGAGGCGGTCGAAGAGGACGAGGAAGAAGAAGGAGGAGACGAGCCAGCGGAGGAGGCGCGGGAAGGCCGGCGAGTGCGGGAGCGGGCGGCGCATGAGCGCGGCGCGCGCGTCGGCGAGCGTGGCGGCGGAGGAGCGCAGCGCGGCGAGCGGGAGCGCGAGCAGCGCGGCGCCGAGGCCGGCGCGGAGCGGCGGCTCCCAGAAGGCGACGAGCGCGCGCTGCGTCTCCCGGAGCGGGACGGAGCAGAGCAGCGCCCACTGCAGCGGGCGGAGGAAGTCGGCGAGCAGCAGGTAGAGGCCGTAGAGCACGAGCAGCGCCGTGGCCAGCCCCGCGTGCGCCATGGCGATGTACAGCGCCAGCCGCGCGTCGGGCTCCAGCGACAGCCCCGCGATGTCAGCCCCCGCCGCGGCCGGAGCCGGCTTGGCCTTCCCCTCCTTCCCCTCCTTCGCCGCCGGCGCCGACTTCATTGCCGAGCGGGGCTTCTTGGGCGACGCGCCGTCGTCCTTCAGCTTGGGCCCGAGGAGCGAGGCGGACCGGAACATCTCGGACCAGGGCAGGCCGAGCGCCGCGGGGTCGTCCTTGTTGCCGCTGGGCACGAGCGCCATGCGCTCGACGAAATGCCGCGGCGGCGGCCCGCGGCGTCAGGCTCCGGCCTCGCCCGCCACTCTCGCCTTGTCGGGGATCGGAGGTGAGGGGGGTGGATTTGGGGAATGATTAGTGCGGGTGGGGCAGCCCAGCCATGGTGATTACGCCGCGGCTCGGGGAGGGGACGATGGGTTAACCGGTGCTGACCTGGGCCGTGCTCTGTCGCCGACGTGTGGGGTCTAGAAGGTTGTTGACACGTGGCTGGTCACCGGTGCGCCACCCGTTTGCCCTTTGTGCCAGCCAGAGCCAGACTAGTATAGTGCTTTTGACAGTGCAAGCGTCGGTTTCTACTCCTACTGGTACCAATGCACGTGCGCCACGTACGTGTCAAAATAATGACATCATTTGGCAGGACCATTAATTAAAGGCAACTTTGCATGAAAGAATCATATAGGACCAACACAAAGTTTAAAATATTGAGAACAACACATTCATGGCATTGATTTGATCACCAGCGAGCATATATCATTCTTACAAGATTGTTAGTATGGTGTCAACAAATTAGTATTCTAGATAATTCACTTCAGAAATATATTTATATAAAGAAAGAATCTAAAAGATTTGTATAGTACCCGGTCGGGTATAAATAAAAAGCAAAGAAAGGAGGTAGAGAATTAATTAAGAGGCCCTAGCCAACTAAAGAGAGTTCTCTTTGAATCTGTATGACTAAAGGAATTCTCTGAATGTTTTCTTCAGTAGCTGAAAGTTGGCAGCTTTCCTTTGAAGATGTATCTATTTTATTGTTTCCAGATATGCCATGTTACATCCATGTAAGTTTCCATGAAGAAAAGCAACTGGGATTTATCAAGTAACCAAAAATTACATGCATAAAGCACATACAAACCGAAAAAAGAAAATGATATTATGAACTATTCCCAGACAATTGCCATTCACTGTTGCTTACAAATTTTTATTTTCACATGGAACAAGTGAATAATAAGAGGAACAAGTGACTTTGGTTGTCGAAGACTGGCTACTAAATGATTCTTGGCAGGACCAAGCTTAAACAGGAAGCCAACATTTGCACGAACTGTAAGTTTCTTATTAGAGCAACATACCTGCCTTGCTCTCGTGCTACGAGGGTTACGAACCCTCTTCTACCCTAATGCCGTGCTTGGCTGTGTCAAAATTTTGAATCAGCTCCTTACTCCCAGAAGGAAAAACATTCCAGAGGGACCAAGATTATTCTTTGGTTCCTGAAAATACAGTACACAATACAAACAAGGAAGTGCACAGTCTCGTACTATGAGCACAGGTTAATAATGTCTGCATTATCGAATTTGCTTATCACCTAGCTTTGTACAGCACCATTCTCTGTACGCAAAAAACATGACCATGGATGCATCTTGTTGAGAAGGTCAAATAGTGACAGGTAAAAAAAATTGGATCAACTGATTATAATGCAACAGAAGTGAGAATGCTCATTTGACTGATTTTCTGAAAATTACTCTCTTTATAACTGAATTTCAGCATTCACTCGTCAACTAATGGTTGAGAAAAACAAAAACAAAAGTGAGTTATTCAGAAACATATTGCTCTTATTGGAGGCAGTGATAAGATTAGTTTTCCTCTGTAAATAACTGGGGACCAAGTGAATTTGTTGGGCAAATGTACACTATTATAGTTACCCCCTTGCAGCAAGCACAAATGTAGCTCCTGCGTGTTTATGAAAAAAATGGACAAGAAACTGGATACGCATATTTATCAAATTCATTAGTTACACTCAATCTTAGCAGTTGTAATGAAGGGCAACAATACATTCATGATTGCTACCCGTTATATCAAATTTAAGATTAAAATTTTCGTCAAGAGGATAGATGAGATGTTGGAACAAGCTTAAAGGGCGTTGGTCTGTCAATCTCCTGTTTATTCCCCTTCGTCGCCGATTTAGTCTTGTCCTCCATGGACCAAACCCGAGATACCTGCTTGGATCAAGTGAAAAGAAATGATCAACGTGACTCAGGCAAGCAGGACACCAACATGAAACAGGCAACTCTAACTCGATGTGAATCATTCTTCGCAGGTTTAGTTTTTTCCTTCATGGACCATACCTGAGATTCGTGTAGGGATCAAGTGAAAGAAACGATCGCTCTGGATCACTCAAGCAGGGGCATCAACGTGATTCCTAACGTCGGCTGCAAGATGAAAGCTGGTGAATCTGCCAACGCAATGAAGAGGCGGCCGTGATCTCGCTGTTATCTTGAGCTTGCCGCAGCCTTGATCCTGCTTACCAACCTTGTCGCGCCGCCTGCCAGTAACAGCAGAAAGATTTTTAGTCCAATAACAGCGCATTTAACATGTATAGATATCACCTCGACTGAATTTTATACATGGCAGAACCGTATCTAGTAGACAATGATAATAAATTGCCGTACTGACGAACGAACATGATGTTCCGACTCCTGCGGGCGTGTTGTTAATCTTCATTTTTGAGTTCCGCCCGGCCGGCGTGCGGTGATGGAACCGTCAACGGGTGACGCCGCGCGGGCCTAGCGGCTTGGCCGCTTGGGGCGACCGAGAGGAGCTGCGCATCGGCCCCATCTCGGGCGGGCATGGCGGGGACCCGGCGCCTGGCGTCCACGACGAGGGTGCTCTGCGAGACCATGACTCCTGTGGGTTCCATGAAGAGGATCAACGCACAGCTAGATGGAGATCACGGTTTCCCATGGAGGCGAGCGAGCGCCGTGGCCACCACGGTCAGATCGAGATCAAATTCTCTGACAATGACGCCTCCATTGCGGACAGCACTCACGGAATCGAGGAAGAGGTCGGCTATGGTTTGGAAAGCGAACAAAGAAAGGCATGCTGCAATCACGGAAATTAGTATCAACAAAATGCAACCGCGCGCGATCGCAAAGCTAACACGCGGCAAGGAAGGGGGCAATCAAGATCCCATGAATCACGGTTGGTGGGATCGGCGGGGGTAGGCTTTTCATTCGGGTGAGAAAAAACAGGATTTTTAGCGTTACGGTGATGCAACATCGATTAAAAATCAACGTAGAGGGGAGGGGAGGGGATGGGGGCGTTACGCCCGGGATTGGGTGGAATGATTCGGTGCGTTAGATTTTGGGCTCACCGTATGGCCGGAGGGTTCAGATGACAGGGTAGATATGATGGCAGGGTGGAAATGATTTTCCTCATAACTGGTTCTTTATTGGTTTAGATAGATTAGACTAGTACGTTACAACTACCATTGTCGTTGCCTGGGCTTGTCTGAACTGGAGGAGGAAGGATTGGCCCAAATGAGCAGGCTCCAGCCGATTTGGTCAGTTCTTCTGTTGCTGCATTTGTGTTAATTATAGAAAAATGTGAGTAGTACTCCCTTGAGTTTAAGATACTGAATATATAATAAATAAGAACTTAGTTGCATATACAATCATTTTGGAGTGAACCGTCATCTATATTAGTATCAAGCTAGTCAATGAAATTAGGGTCTTTGAGTGTCAGTGACACATAATGATGGTATAGATGAAAACGCACCTAAAACGATGGTATGTATGGATGAGAATTTTCCTATGTACAACGGTGATCAATGATAGGATGGTTAAATCGTTGCTGAAATTTCACGTACCACGAGTTACTTGCTTTGTTGCCATATAATGCCTAAGGATAATTTGTAAATCTCTCGGTGATCTATTCAGAATAAATGATATATATACAAAATATTTCTTTTGTGAAGGTAGAACTTTTTCTATTGGAGAGGGTACATTTTGATCTTGCATGATTGGAATGCCTGCCTAGCACGTTATTTAATGCCATAAGAATAAAAGTGACTACGAGATTAAAACCTGCAGGAAAAGATATAGATTTAACCTAGAAATTGTCGGGTACTCCAGAAGGATACTAAAGAGTAATGAAACTGTTGGCCCCTCGTAACAAAGCTGTTGGCGAAGATTATATATTTTGTATTGTTTTATTATATTTATCACAAAGTCTGCATGTGTGAGATGTCACCAAGTTGAATCTCAAAATGTGTGCTTGCCTTCTAGAATGAAACCAATGGAGTACATGAAATTTTGATTCTCAAGTTCAGGAAACACTGTTTAAACTTGGCCAATGTTTGTTGCTAGTACTTTGGAGTCCCGTTAAGGTGTATGGTACTTTGCCATTTTCAGCAATTACTTCTTGCCTAGCTGCTAGGGATAACCTTGTGGGACCCATCTTCAGTATCAATAATTTGTCAATATGATTGGCATGTACTTAGGAGGGCTTGAACCGGTTCTACAATAACAGTAGAGTTCCGTTAAAAAAACAATAACAGTAGAGTTAGTACTAACAATGCTTAACTAGTAAATTCGAAGAAATTTATTCATAATTTCCAGATTAGATAGCGCCAGGGGATTAAGAAGATTGTTAATGCACACAAGATCCAGTTCGTTGGAAACAGCATGGCATGATTGTCGAGCTTTGCTTGTGTACACATCATGGACAATAAAATAGTTATTTGGACGCGCAGAATCTTCATATCTCAGATATGATTATAAGCTAACCTGGCCGATTAAACTTTATTATTGCTCATCTTCCAATATGTTGTACTAGTACGCCTTCGAAAAAAAAATGTTGTACTAGTACGAACTTTTTCCTGGATCCTTTGTCCAGAAAAGCGCCCCAAGAGACTGCTCAAACCATCTACCCGAAGTTCTGGATGCATGATGAAAAACAGGAACTCACCTGAATGACGGATACATCGAGGCCAATCTGTGATGTTCGAGATTGTCGATTGTCCATAGGGCAGTGACAGTAGGAACAAACCGAAGTTTTTAGTTGCCGCGTGTATTGGCGAGAAATTTAAATATGCTGCCTGCATTGATGGAGATGTCACCCGGAAAAAAATGATGGAGATGTCAGTTCATGTTTCACGAGTCCACGCTACTTTTCTGATTTGTATCGACTCAACAGTAGAAGGATGCCGAGTTAATTTTTTCAGAGAGCCGCATATAGTTGTCCATAGAGATTCAACTTGGTGACATCTCATGTTGGGTCTATTCTACTCAACAGTAGAAGGATGACTCTATTCTATGCATAATCCTTTGTGATAAATATAATTTTTTCAGAGAGCCGCATAGAATAGAGTCATGTTGGGTCTCTGCTGCCCAGAGATTCATGCTTCTGCATCATATGGGTGAGAACGAAACAACAGAATGAGAGAACAGTAAGGAACGATCCACAATCAAATCACGGAAGTAAAGAACATGCTTTAGAAGAATGCATATGGGTTTGGCCGTTCGGGACTGGAATCCGGAGCATGATTCGTGATCAGTGAGTGCTCAGCCTCTACTGAACTGGGAGGATATGCAATCCTTTATAGGAATGCTCGACCAGAGTTATAAAAAAACTCGACCTGCCGGGGGAAGACCGCCCCCGACGGTATTTACTAAGTAGAACTCTCACGCAGGCCGAGAAAACTCCCGAACCCTCTCCCGATCCTACACAGGGACTCAGCTAGTTGTGTGAGCTCCGCGCGAGTCTTTACCATGTGCTTTGACCCGAGGAGGAGGATTTTTTTCTCGGCACTGTAGCTCGCGCTACAGTACCCGTGAGGCACCCAGGACTCGATCCCGGGCGGGGCGTCACCAGCCAGTGGCCTTTGCCACTGCGCTGGGAGCCCCTTCGCGCTCGACCAGAGTTATTGAGTGGAGATAGGAGGATTAAAACCATAAATGACAATTGGCCTCTTGATTGCATAGTGGTGATGGAGAGTTACCGTGATAACGGTGAAGTGGGAGGTGTGGTGGCAGGAGTTTTCAGCTTGATTTTGACAACGGCTCAAATAAAGACATGCAAGTAAGAGAAGCAATAATGAGGATGGTCGGATTAATGGCAATGCTATTGGGGCTGACCATAGAGGCGAATGGTTCAAACGGTAGGGATCAAGGGCTCGTTTGGATTGGAGGAAAATTTTTCTTTTCCTGCGTTTTTCCTGTGAAATTGAACTGTTTCCTGCGAAATTCCTGTGCGATTCCTGTGAAATTTCCTGCGTTCCAAAGGAGGCCCAAACGAATGACATGATCAAACGGACTTTATTTTTTCGATGATGTGGCTCAACGTGGTGAGAGCTTTAGAGGAATTAATTATAGTTAGTGGGTATGATCTATATAGATATTATAGATTATGGATACAGTCAGCCATGCGAGATCTTTGTTTTATTTTTTTTTTGTAATTTCTTCTTTTGTAAATTTAAATTCTTTTATTAAATATATTAACCTGTAGGGGCCTCTCCAATTTTGTCAAAAAAAAAACATGTCGGTATTTTAACTCTCTATATCGTCTGCTCCTCTGCCTATCATGCCCTTGATCTACATTGCTAACTCGGGCTCGGCTGAGTTCAACTTTATACTAGTAATTGTAAAATAATCAAAGGTAAATTCGGTCAAATAAAACCTTCACAGGGGTTAAATGTACATGTCCTATGAAATCAGGGACCATTATGCAAGGTAAAGTAAGCATCAAACAGCAAGAGGCCCTCGCAAAACTGCGATATTCCCATCTCCTCAACTCGCCGTCTGCTGCTCGACTGCTCTGCCCATCTACCTCTGTTGAGCTCGAGCTCGCCGTACCGCAGCCCAAGGACCGCCCCGTGCTCCACCGGAGGCAGAGAAAGAGACGGAGGGTTCGGGGATCCGACTGATGCGGCGGCGGCAATGGGCGTGTGGGAATCCATCCTGCGCGGCGGCGGCCGGCGCTTCCTCAAGCGCAAGGACAGCGACGCCGGCGAGACAGGTCAGGACTCACCGACTCGGGACAACCCCAACCCCCGTCCCCATCCTTTTCGTGCTCTCGTGCCTTCTGTTCTGGTGAAACTTCTGGCTGGGTACAAAGTACATGGTTCTTGGGAAACTACGGCGTCAATGCCACAATGTGGTTGCTTGTTTCACTTACTCCTCTTTCGTTTAGAAGATTCCAGCTTTCAATGATTCTCTGGTGGAGTGGGTAAGCGGCATTGTAAATTGGACTGGTCTTCGTTTTCCCCATGCCCCTGGGCATTAATGTTGTGGAGATTGACTTCAGTCGCTTGTTTTTTCAGTTTAATTTTGTTTTTTTCTTCTCATTCCTTTTATTTTCGGCGGGCAAGTGTTCCCATTACTAGCGAATGTGGGAATGTACCAGCACAATATCCACTTCAGACTCCGTCTGACATAATGTGTAGTCAACTCTGGAAGTTATTTGGACGGCATGTCTACAAGACCAATGTTAAACTCTCTTGGTTTGGTTGTACATAACGATTCTTCCTGTTCGAATGGAAGATGTTGAAAAATTTCACATGATGGTTATTATTTCACTTCGACTGGTCACCTCAGGAAAAAAAAAGTTGAGAGCTTGTTGATGTTTTAAAATTGAAATCTAGTATTCAAGTGTGAGACTTCTCTTTAATGTACTACTCCCTACATTAGTTACAGAAGCAAGTCATCTTTTGTAAGAGAAATTTTATTGTGATGCATTTTTGATGTTTTAATCTCCTGAAGTGCATCTTTGTCTTGGCTCGACTATGGGACAAGACTAACTGCTATTTCTGCATGTCCCTTTTGTCAAAAGAAAATCCGGAAGGACACAATGCAGTTTTGAACATATTTTAGTGGTATTAAATGGTGATAATTACAACTTGTATGATTGGCAAAAGCTGGATTTTCAAGTCTTGGCTCACTCTTACACAGGGGTCGGGCACTCGAGGAACTGAGGGGTTCACTGTACAATGACTTTCATACCTCGGAAGGGGCCAAGCGCCAGCAGCAGAGGCTTTGTGGCCCTACTGTTGCACTTACATTCAACTTTGTAGTTGCTGTTGGGATCATCATGGCAAACAAAATGGTATGGTTGTATTTCCCAATAATTTTAAGTTTATCACTGTACCAGTCTATTTGCATTTTTTTATACATGGCATATTTTATCTTACAGGTGATGGGCGCTGTTGGATTTAACTTCCCGATTGCACTGTCATTAATTCATTACCTAGTCGCTTGGGTTCTAATGGCTGTCCTCAAGGCTTTATACTTGCTGCCAATTGCTCCTCCTTCAAAATCCACTCCTTTCTCCTCATTATTTGCTTTGGGTGTTGTCATGTCATTCTCCACTGGGCTTGCCAATGTCAGCTTAAAGCATAATAGGTGAGATGAATAACTTAATATCTGCCCTACCTTAATTTTCTTTATCTGTCTCATAATGTACTCAGGTTTCTTTGTTTTCAGTGTAGGTTTTTATCAAATGGCTAAGATAGCTGTAACTCCAACTATAGTTGTAGCAGAATTTATTATTTTCCAGAAAAAGGTTTCCCTTCGAAAGGTAATTTTTAGGAATTATGCCTCATATTCTGTTCCACGATTGATGTAATTGTTAATTTGATTGCAGCCTTAAACAATGGAAGAAAAATGTTTCTTTTATATTGTAGGTTATCACGCTGGTTGTCGTTTCATTTGGGTGGGCTGTTGCAACTGTTACTGATTTGGAGTTCAATTTTTTCGGGGCTTGTGTAGCACTAGCTTGGATTATTCCTAGTGCCGTGAACAAAATCTTGTGGTCAAACTTACAACAGAGTGGAAACTGGACAGCTCTTGCGTAAGTTGTTATTTTATCTCTTTTGAGCCAGCTGGTATTTCCTAGGTTCTCTCTAACCTGCAGGTTGTTTGATTAGGTTGATGTGAAGACAACCCAGTTACTATATTTTCTTTATAGTTTTGATGCCATTGCTAGATCCTCCGGGCTTCTGGTCTTTTAGATGGAATTTCAAGAACAGTTGTGCAGTTATCATATCTGCTTTGTTTGGTTTTCTTCTTCAATGGTCTGGTGCTTTGGCACTCGGGTGAGTCAAACAATTTCTGTTACATGGTTCAGTTTGCATTTCATGGAGCATCACATTTCTATGCAGGCTCTTACTAGTTTTATGCTTGTGCATGTTAAATTTCATATGCTGGATATTGCAGATATCTACTATCTGAAAAAATTTCATAGAAGATATCTACTTGTTAGAAATATGAGCACATCAGGAGCTCCATTGTTTCTAAGCCCAGAGAGATATTCTTATTGGTATTAATGTTGCTGCTACTGAATTTGTGACACTGTATTCATAAAATGACTTAGATAGGATCTGCAACCTTCTTGTTAAATATAGGGAAACAAATAGCATGCCATGTAATTATTTGAATTTGTAAAATAATTATGTGTTATATTTCTAAGTCCCAACAGTATAATTTGATGAGATGCAGCTTTTGTAACCTACTCCCTCCCTCCATTCAAAAATACATGTCATTCTAGACTTCCTAGTTTTCTCAAATTACATGTCATTCTAGCTTCCCAATGCATCTTCTTTCTCTTCTTCCCAATACACCTCTATCTCTCTCCTTTTCTGTGCACCCACCTTTTCCACCTCTTCTTAATTCTCGTGCCCAGAGCTAGAATGACATCTACTTTGTGAACGGAGGCAGTAGTTGACAGTGAAACACTTACAAGCTATCAAGAAAAGCCATATCTGTCATGTCAACACTGACAGTTATGCAAAAAACATTCTCCGTTGCAGTCCATTATTCTCTTGAAAACAAAATAATGACATATTTTGGGTTTTTGAAAGGCTAGTATAAGATACACTTTTCAGACAAGTTAGACTTGAACTTATGGTCACTTATTCTCTTGGCTGGTTTTATAAATATTCTGGGACTGAACCTAATGTTTCACTGTCCTTTGGATGATGCAGTGCAACCTCGGCTCTTTCTCACGTCGTGCTAGGTCAATTCAAGACAATTGTTATAGTGCTTGCTGGTTATCTGGTCTTCAACTCTGATCCTGGATTCACCAGTCTCTGCGGAGCTGTCATTGCCCTTGGAGGGATGTCAGTATACACTTACCTAGGGATAAAAGAGTCAGCCACTGGTGGTAAGAAAAACTCTTCAAAAAGTGCGAGGCAGAATTCTCCTTTGCTGAAGTCCAAAGTTATTAAAGATGGAGAAAAGCAGGAAACAAGGACTGTAGAATCTGTATAAGTTAAGAACTGAAGTCCCTTGCTTGTTTTAAAAATCCATTGGAAGCACTGGGGGGGCGTCGATGCACTTGTATGTTTGTAAACAAACAGTTCACTAAAATGCTCTTACTTAAGGAGCATTATTCGAGTATGCTTTCTTGAGTTGCTAGAATGCTACCATTATTAGGCCGACTTTGTTTTGTCATCGACCAGCTCCTTTGCATGTAGGAATAGTTTTATTAGGAAATTTTGATCGTTGTTAGACTCTTGCGTTACCATGCTACTTCTCTTATAGATTGTGTTTACCAGAAATGGATCAACCTGCCAGCAGCTGTGTTTGCCATATGCTGATTGTTTGTATTCATAATATTGTTGTTATGAAAAAGTTCATGCTTGTGCTTATGTTCTCGAAGACATGGAGTGTGCATGCTTTCTGCGGAGCGGGTGTTCTTCAGTCTGATTGATATGTGCTGCACATTTCGTCTTGGAGTTTGGTCGACACCTAAAGCCAGGCCACAATTCCAATGTTGTGGCTGTAATTCTACGGAAAACCATTTAAGTTTGATGGTCTCAACCATCGTAGCAATGAAAAAACAGAGTGAACAGAGACTTAAATTAGAAGTACTTCGTCCGTAAAAAAAAATCATGATTGTTTTGGTTTTTTCCTAAATCAGAATATTTCAAATTTGACCAAATTTGTATAAAAATGTACCAATCTTTATGGTGCCAAAAAGGTATAATTAGATTAATCATGAAATATAGTTTCATTTTATTTCTAGTTTGTGTCGTAAATTTTGTTATTATTCTCTATTAATTTGGTCAAAGTTGAAATAGTTTGACTTAGGACAAAACCTGAATATCATTTTTTTTTTGTGAGAACAGAGGTAGTAATAAACCACATCGACAGAATCTGACACAAAAGAACAGATTCCTGATTTCAATTCTAGGGCCTAACAGCAAAATACATGATTCATCAACAGCAATTCGGTAAAACCCCATCTAAAAGAAAAGGAAAAATAAAGTAAAGCCTGTGAAATTGTTGGGGACACTTTGAGCATCACTGTTCTACAATAATTCGGCCTTTCAGCTTCACTTCCTTGTAGCATCTGAAAGTGAACATATTTGAAAATGTAATTGCTCCAAAGCTGAAAAAGTCAGAATTGGTTACAAATTAAAAGAGCCATGATAACTTTTTCTATAGCAGAACACTCTTAATAAACCAGCATCGTACATTAGTTATTGAACACGTTCCATCTCCAGGACTAATTTGCAGGTTCAGTGTTCTCATTTTCATTTTGTATGTTCCTAGTTTGCAATGCACATCACAGATTCATACTGGAAGTT